>CM034151.1:160853994-160913979 GCA_019776745.2 Taxus chinensis | reverse complement strand
CTACATAGGTGTTTTCATAGGTGTGTTTTTCCCTTTTCTGTTGTGTGGTTTTGGTTTTGTTTTGTTTTGTTTGTTGTGTGTTTCCTCCTTCTTCCATTCTTTTTTAGAATTGTTCATGCCATGTCCCCAAGCTAGAGCCAGTTGTTGTCTCCTAGAAATTGATCTATGTTTCCATAGCCAAATTCAAATTTTTTGAGTTCATGCCCTTCGTTGGTGTTTAAGCCAAGTTAGAGATTCAAGAAATTAGAAAAAGTAGTGCCCTAGAGCTGTTTAAACCTCTTTTGTGCTCGTTTTAATAAATTCTCCACCTCCCAATCTATGCACATATTATCCTCTTGCAACCTCCACTTTTGATTGAAATTGTTCACTTGTTCTATGGCCTTGGTCGTCAAATCATTATTTTGCCTCCATGCCTCTGGTTCGTGAAGGAAATTCAAAATTTTCACTCAAAATGATGAAGTTTTCCTCCTTTGCATATTTTCCACAGTTGAGATGACGGGCATCTTTTCCCTGTCAAAATTTTACCCCAATGAATGTAGGTACGTGGTTGAATATCCTATTGGATGGGGAGGAATGGTATTTTTTGTGAACTTAACACTTTTGGTCACTTTTGGCAAAAATGGTGAATTTCCCCAGTGGCCCCGATCAGGCTATAAAGAAAAAATTCAAATCTTGAAATTCAAAGCAAACAAGTGGGCCATCAGGGGGATTTGTGATTTTGACCCTCTTTGTAAAACTGAAAAAATTTAAAAAGTGACCCGTGGCCCCGATCAGGATATAAAGAAAAAATTCAAATCTTGAGCCCGAAGGGAAAAAATCAAATCTTGAGCCCGCAGGGAAAAAGTCAAAGGTAAAGCTTGCTATTGAAAATTCAAAGTGGATGAGTGGTCTGGCAGAGGAAATTGAGTTTCTGAGCCTTTTTCCGAAAAAGGTTAAAATGTTGACAAAAGATCCGTGACCCCGCCTACAATTTGAACGTGCCACGTGTCGTAGTCAAATCAGAGCAGCGGGATGGAGGAGGAAATTGAGTTTTTCGGAATTTTTCTAAAAAAGGTGAAAATGTTGAGAAAAGAGCCGCGACCCCATTTCCAACCAGAGGGTGCCATGTTTCTAAGTTGAAAAGTCAAAGTGAGGATGTAGGCCAATTTTTCCCAAATTGCCAAATCTCTAAAAAATCACAAAATGCAAAGGGATTCCCCCATAACCACTACAATCTCTTCCTACCACATGGACAACCCGATTTTAAAGTTATAGAAGCAAATAAAATGGTCTATATTTAAAGTGGCAAATTGAATATAACGGTTGCTTTGTAAGATTTGGTTTTTAACCCGACATGAGCGTTTTCTTCACAACAGAGGATTTTGAAAAGGCATGGAGGATTTGTGAAGTTATAACCATTTCTTGCAAAGAATATAATGGCTTCATGATGTCATTCGAATGGCTAGTGATTGATTTCAAAAAAGACCATAGTGCTCTGTACCTAGAAAAGATAGAAAATACCATTCTTCTTCTATTTTCTCTTCTTCCTTGAATTTCTTCCATTCTCAAGCTGTGTCCAAACTTTGCTCGAGATTCAATAAGAAAAGAATAAATTTTTCCCTCTTTTATTGAGGAATTAATTCGTACTTTGTGACCAATGAGTTTCATTCGATCTTGTAGCTTCTCCTGCGGATTTGTTTTCCTTTTGACTATAAATGCATGTAAATGAAATTTTACTAATTAATGTGTGTGGGCGTCTGATATTCTACTCACAAAATTAGTTTCTCCTACCTCAATTCTCACTCCATTTCCCCTTCTCAGACAAATTTCCTCTCTAGTGATAAATTGCTAGCTTTGCTAGAGGGTGAGTGGAATGCCCCTGTTGGATCTCTAGTCTAAAGTCTGCCATTGAAATCAATTTTTTCACGCATGCACATATGGAGATGCACCATTCAAGTACAGGGACATAGATTCCCATAGTGTTGGCTTGAAACCCATCAATTTTTCCTCAAGAAAAAATTTCTCATAAACAATTCTAAATGAATGATAAAGAAGAAAGCTTGAGCTCATATCCATTGTCAACTAAAGTTCTCTTAACACAAAATTTTTGAATTCATATTCATATATATAGGGGAGGATCATTGTCATAAACAGAAAGATTATAATTTACATTAGATGGAAACGTAATCTTCTTAGAAAATGTATCCACCAACATTTGACAAACTATTTCTAGATCAATAGTAGAAGGGATGCAAGTATTAGCTAAGAGAGTAATAATTTTAGCTTGACAATCAAGATTGGCCAACAATAAATCATGAATGGAGATATCCATGATGACAAAATCCTAGGAAAATGATAGAAATGAACGTATGAGGACCCTAAGTGTAAAATATATGGGTTCACCAAATGATTTAATAATAATAGATATTATGTTAAATTCTAATTGCAGAGTAACAATGAAATGATAAATCAATAAAGTACAATTCTAACCAAAGAAATAATCTATAAAAATATGAAACCCTAGGTGCAATAGAAGGGATAAAATACTTATATTATTTCATAATTACTCCTGGACTATGCCAAACTAGAAAATTGAAAAAATGAGGATGAAACTTTTGAAGAAATTCCAAGCAAAGTTGGGTCTAAGACGCCTTGACTGGGTGAGAGGTGCCTATACATTAGGGACCTTCTGTAGGTGCAGTTGTGACTTTGAAAACTACAAGAAATTGATTTCTTCAGTTTCATACAATTTTTTATAGACCTCTCTTTTAGTCTCCTGTATGATGCTACAAGATGATCGAATTCTCCTGAAACTTGCAAACATAAAGAGTACCTACAAAACCCCAAACCACATCAAATCCTAAAAATAAAATTCAAATTGGGATTCATAGTTACCCCAGTGGTCACCCGACTAAGTGAACTTACGATCCAAGTGGTGAACTACATTTAAGACTCCATGTAGTTCTACGTGTGTATGTGTATAATCATGTCCTTTGTGGATCTTGTGTAATAGGCACTGAATAGTAAGAAGTAGCTGCATGTAAAAAATTTAAGTAGATGTGTGCGTGGAAAAATGAACTTCCCCTCATATTAAGTGTATAAATAAGAATTCAGTCCCTTTTCACTTGAATAATACCTAGATGGATTTTTTGATTCTCTTGAAAATGTGTTTCAATGTAACATTAAATGATAGTAGTATATGCTTACATCTTGGTCCTTTATTATGCTCACACAACTTTGTATTTGTATGATTCCCTTATTTGAATTTTGTAATTAACCACTAAAAGGTTGACCCATAAGAAAATAATATTTGAAACAACTAAAAAAGACCAAAAATATCCGAGAAAGATAACAACAGGTTGGGGTGCCAAGAGGGGCCAACGACACTTCGGCAGTGCTGTCATCATTGGGTATTGGTGTTCATACTCATAAAATATGAAGTAGATAAGGTAATAGGGTTTGTAAGGCCATGAAGGAAACCAGAAAGAAACCAAAGAAGTCAAATGCAATGGTCAGTTAGTACTTTTCTTGCTTAGGAATCATAAGAATAATGGTATGTGATCAGGACCTAGAAATATACCCAAAATGTGTGATTTATTGCCTATACTTGGAATCTTACTTTCTCAAATAAGAATTAATATATTTATCAAATTAATGCTAACATAAATAATTCTAGACTCGCAAATGCATAAAACAATAAGAATTTTTTTAAAACCGCATCTTTTAGTAGTGATGAATATTTCAACAAAATAGATGATTTCATTGTGATTCAATATTTAAAAATAATATAGATAATTCAAGCTATAAAATTGTAGTTAATGTAGATGTATGAATTAAAGACACGCACCATAAATCTTCCATCACTAATGGATCCAACGACCTACTTATTTAGTGTGTCTTGTATGTCAGATTTTGCCTAATGGTGAAGAGCTCTTGATCTTAAAAAGGATATCACAAGTGTGAATCCTATAAGGGATAGGGTATGTATACCAATTTTTAAAAATAACATTAAAGTGGTTTATATATAAAAATAGTATGACATAGTACATAATGCTATAAACCACGTATAAACATACAATAAGGCAAGTAAACATTATAGACTATCAGCTGAACCATACTGCATTTGGAACTCATATTTACAAACTAAAATTATTTAAAACATTCCTAAATCCCAAAAATGCAAAAATCATAGTGACTTATGTTGACATGCCTTTGATCTACCTCCTCACACAGACCTAAGATATAATTATATAAAATATATAATTAGAGCAAGAGGAATTTTTTACCTAATACAATATTGTTGGTTAATCGAATTAAAATTCAAAGGACATATAAAAAATAATTATAACTAAATAGGAAATGACGTGGATTACAAATTTTTTTGTACCATTTAATAAAGAATGAGTATTTTTGTCATGATAAATGTGTAGCATGAAAATTTAAAAATTTTTCATGAAAACTAAGCCCACCATTTGAAAACCCATTCTCTTTTCATTGTGAACCCTTCCTCTAGCAATCCCATCATCATATGTAACCCCTATGAATCTATTTCATCCTTATTCTAGCTAAAAGTAACGTACTAACATGGTTTTCAACTGTGTTTCATGTGTAAGGTAGTTTATGCAAGTTGATTTCACCACTAGACTATGTTCTGAGGTAGAATAGTGTTCTCTGAAGCGCCAAATTTGCTATTTTATCCATATTACAACATAAGGACACCCTCTCAAATATAATTGCGGGGACTCACCATATACAAAGGTTTTTCAAAACAAAAATGGAGTGATCCAATGAAGTTTAGTGAAAATGTGTGGAGGCATGTGATGTCGGGACAAGTTTACACAAAATTGGTTCATTTCAGGAATAGTGAATGAAGGATAAATGGAGAAAGTTTATTTGTTTTGAAGGTTTCGGGAGTTCTCATAAGAGTTATGAGATCATCAACATTTAATGGAAATATCTTGGTGTCCATTGTATGGTGCATGCATTAATTTTGATCCTTGACCTCACCACTCTCTGTGGTAGTCTAGGTCAAGTTTACTCCTTCGTGTAAAAAGGGTGATTGATTCCATAACTAAATATGTAAGATGAATAAATTCTTGAATGTGATTGG
Organism: Taxus chinensis; assembly: GCA_019776745.2. NCBI lineage: Eukaryota > Viridiplantae > Streptophyta > Pinopsida > Cupressales > Taxaceae > Taxus > Taxus chinensis. The sequence goes on along the minus strand of CM034151.1, from coordinate 160,908,890 downwards.
AATGATAATAATATAAGGTTTCCCCTCTGGACACTAATTTTTTCTCCTAGGGCAGAAAAGGAAACCTTCATGCTCTAATTTTACAGTGGGACGATGACATCAACATAACTTAAAGAATTGAGAAAACATTTTCACCCTATCTGCCCCTTGTTCCTTGTCTCAACTTGTAAGTGGAGAATAAATTTTGATCCCTTTATTTTTCTCTTTTTTTGTCACTTAAAGTAACAAGTTATGTTGTGAGAAAGGATGAAAAAAAAGTTTTAGACCATTTGGCCCCCTCCTAATGAAGATAGGACCGATGACACATTTTTTGATCGTATTTTTTCCCCATACCTTGTCCCATCACACAAGGTGATGGATGTTACACAAATTTTTTCCCAACTTCACTTTCTTATCCTTTTGAAAAATGCAAGATCCTATCTCAAATCTCGATAGCTATCTTTAATCCCTTCCATCTCATTCACATGAAATATCATGCTCACACTTGTCTCAATCTGGTGAAAAACATAGCTGGGTGTCCCTGTTGTCCGTTTGCATAAATTATCCTCTATTTTTTAGGGTGTAACTCTGACCTCCACCTAACCTGGGTTAATTCTGGGTGATTCAAACATTGATTTAAAGTGCAAATGAAAGAGATATATAGTTAAATGAATCTTAGCCATTTTATTGTTTTTCAAGTGTAATTTTTCCCACCCAAGCTCTCTCCCATGTTCTTATGCTGCTGGAATTGTTCCTGATACCTCATATGCCGAAAAAGGAAAGTAATTCATATCTTACAAATCCTTCACTAGATTTACATGAAATTGTAATAATAAATCCTTCTGAAAACCACCCTTAAGATGTTCTAACCTTATATCCAATGGTGGTATAAATTATTTGTAATATCCATATGAATTTTTGAGTTATAGAATTTTTTTTATAGATCTAGAGATTTCTATTGATTTGAATTCTCTAAAAACTAGATCAGGCATCCTTGAGAAAGAAAAAATCTTCTGATACCACTCTGGTTTCATTATAAAACATGGACGACCCACTTCTAATAAAATTAAGTCTTACTAGGTTCCATAGTCTATCTGTATGAAACTCTAGAAACATGTGTTTCCAGAGTTGCCTTTACATAGATTTCATATCAAGAATAGTCAAAAGTGCTAGATTGAGACACTAGATAAAAATAGACATCATGTAATTATAATTCTAAAAAATAACAGGTGTTAAGATTATGGTAAAATATCTATACTTAGTCATTTCCATTTCATCTTACTAGACTTTGACACCATGGATCTCAAACAATCATGTTTTGCATCAATTTAAAATTAAAATACTAAGTATCCTAATGTAGGTGACAGTGATGTAACTAGAATGGACTTGGAGGAATTCATAACAAAAATGCTAAGTTAACACCTTAAAAATGCAAAAGGGGAGGCATCCTAAATGGAATATTTTGTCTTGGTAGGGCCAAACATACAATAATTTATAGTGATGTCATAACAAAAATGGGAAATGAAATCCTCAGATACTCCTAAAACATGGTCTCAAGGGGAATTTCATATAACATGCTCAGAGGGAAAAATATTTTAAAGACTTTGTGTTTCAGTTTATCCCAAAAGACACATACCAGGGTCATCATGATTGAGTGATTTAGGAGGTTTTCATAGGTTCATATAGTGAAAATATTATGGTAGAACTTGGTCAATGTATAAGAGTGTGTCCACATATCGCATGAAGAGGAAGTTCCAATCACAATTCCTCAATTTATCAGAGGGAAATTTTAAAGGATTTGTTCTTAGAGCATATCTTGAAGATCCATCGGAAGCAATATCTTCATCAATGAAAGTTCTCTCATCTCTAGATTATCACTTCTCTCTCTTCTTATCTCTCCTTATTCTTCCATCTCTAACATTCTATTTCTTCATTGGGTATTTTTATTATTTGAATCTTTCATCTTATTCACCTAAGTTACCTTATTTCGCAATAAAAAATTTCCTTATTCATTAAAAAGAAAAGGACATAATTTCATTCTTATTGAATGTGAAAGTTCAAAAGTGTTGGTAACATGACAAGTCACATGGTGGGAGATGAGGAGAGATCATTGTAAAGTTATATATTGGGATGGATTCTTCTTTCTATGCGGTTGATTTTTTTTTCCCAACTACTATAACTAATAACATACATTCTTATATTTTCCTTCACTATGGTCTTCTAATCTTCACTTTCAAACTCTACAAGCATTGCAATCATTCATAACATAGAAATAAATTTTTGTGTTTGAGTAATAAATAAATAGAATATTTTGTCTATGTTTTGTTAATATTGCAAAATTTCTGACATAGTTGTTCTTCTTACTATTTCATGATGACCTAATCTAGTTAATGTTTATGAAATATATAAGTCATCTCATAAAATTAACCCTATTTCTCCATTTCAAAATATCCTCTTTACCTCTCACCAATAAAATTCCTCCCTTGTACATTATATAAGCAATTTACCACATGTTCAATGGAGTATTCCTATGTGATGATCGGTGTAATGACCATCACATAGGAATATATATAATTGGAAAAAACACTAATTGTCCCATGAAAAATTAATTTTCCAATAATTTCAGACAATCTTCTTGGGAGTGTTTTGAACTTTTGCACCATATAACAATCTATAAAACAAAAAAATTATATATTCTAAAAACCCATAAAATTAAAAAATCGAATAATACCAAAATTATATATTCCTATTTCAACTCTCTGTGTAAAATTGGAAGAAAAAGGTATACTCGAGGTGATTTTCAAGTAGTGTTAATGATCCTAAATTCAAAGAAATAAAACAACATAATTTTTGACTTCCTATTTTCCACAAATCAAGACCGCAAGGGAAATATTTATTCCTTGAATATTATCCTAACTTTCCACTTGAATATTGCATTGGAGAACCACTTACAGAACCGCTTGAAGAATAAATGGATACAATTGTACCTTGAGGTTGAAATAAATGTACAATATCTTGGTCTCCTCCACTTCATGAATCATCACAATGATGAAAAATAACTTGCTAATGTTATATGGAGATAGAAAGAAAAATATAGACGAGCATATCACAACTTTTATCTTAACATGTGGTCTTTTTTTAGTGTAATATGATGATGTTACAATTCTATTATTCATAGATTCATTACAATATGCTACTTTGGAATGATTTTACTATTTATCCCCTCACTGCATTACTAATCAAGGACACATGAAAACCATATTTGAAGCAAGATTCAAGACAACAGAAGAAAACCATATTAGCTCATATGAAGAAATAACTACAAGATTCCATAAATTAATGTTTGGTAAAATAAAACAATTTTACCAAAAAAAATTGTATTGGTGCTCTTCCTACTAAAGATAATCAAATGATTTTCTTCATAAACTCTCAGTTTTCTGAATTTTGGTTCATACTACGTAAAACTCAACCAAACAATTTTGTCAATACTCAAGAACTTTCCATTGAATTGGAAGATTATCTTATCATGTCATGAAATCTTGAGAAATATTCAACAAAAATTAAGTTCCATAACTCTAAAGATGAAGGAAATGATCCATTTCTATAAAATTTGGTTAATTATTTGACAACATTGAAGAATTAAATTACACCATACAAGAAATTTACCACAGGTTCATTGGAGTAATCCTTTGTGATACTTAGCCTACCAACCACCCCATAGTTCTATTTATTGCTTCCATTCAATAAATGGGAACCTCCCCATACCCAATAAGGAGTAACATAGTCCCGTATCTTTAATGAAAACCACTAATTTTTCCCACGAAAAAAATATTTTTACAAGAGTTTTTTGAGACTCTCCGTGGGAATGTTTTACACTTGTACACCATATAACAATCTATAAATGAGAAAACTTATATATTCTAATAACCCTTAATTTAAAAATATAAAAAAATGCCAAAATAATATTTGAATGTTTGAAATCCTTTTTTCAATCTTATTAAGAATCTACACTTCCATGGTTACATTTCTATTTCATCTCTGTGTGTAAAATTAGAAGAAAAAGGTATACCCGAGGTGATATTCAAGTAGTGTTATTGATCCTAAATTTTAAGAAATAAAATATCATAATTACATACTTCCTATTTTCCACGAAGCAAGATGAGTTGGGAAAGATTTATTCCTTGAATATTAGCCTCAATTTTCTCTTGAAGATTCCATTCGAGAACAAGTTAACTCTAGATGAAGAAGAATAAGAAGATGAACAATAAATGGATACGTTTGTATCTTGATGTTGAAATATAGGTCCAATAGCTTTGTCTCCCCCACTTCATGAATCACCAAAATGATCAAAACTAACTTTATAAATTTATATGGAGATACAAAGAAAAATATTGACGAGCATATCAATTTTTTTTATCTTAACATGTGTTTTTCTTGGAGTATAACAAGATGATGTACAATTTGACTATTCATAGAGTGATTACAAGATGCTACTACGGAACATTTTTACTGCTTACCACCTCATTCCATTACTAATTGGGGAGACATGAAAACACTATTTGAAGCAAGATTCAAGAAAACAGAAGATGTCCAAGCCCTCTTTTCTTAATTATCTCATATGAAGAAATAACTGCAACATTTCGTGAGATAATTTTTGGTAAGATGTACCAATTTTATTCAGAAAATTTCTACTGGATCTCGTCCTACTATAGATAATTATATTATGTTCATCATTAATTCTCATTTTCCTAAAGTTGGGTTCACACTGCGGAGAAATTAACCAAACACTTTGGAAAATACTCAAGAACATTACATTGAATTGGAATATTATTTTATCATGTCATCAAAGTTTAAAAACTATCGAACCAAGAGTAAGGTCCACAACTCTAAAGATGAATGGAATGATCCATTGCTGCAAATTTTGGTTAATGACTTGACAATAGTAAAGAAGTAAATTTATCATCATTCCTGATATCAAAATCAAAATAGGAATCCAATTTTTTGATAAACCCAAAGGATTTACTTGGAAGCTCCACCAGTTAATGCATTATATGGAACATATGAAGATGAGGGAGAAGAAATCATTGAATCATAAGTTGAAAGAAAATAAGAAGATGAATATGCCTATATTTGGTATTTTTAATACTTATCTAATGATTATTGGGGATAGCCCAGGGATGATAGGAATAGTTACTCGTGTGCAATGTTCACCTACTCACAAATAGATATATATTCCTCTTCTTCTGCTTCCCATGTAAATAAATTGAATTCATAAATGGAGACTACCTAAAATAACAACAAAATGTGGATCATCATTTCTCACTTCCATGGGGTCATCTAAGAATAATCCTAACAATACCTCATCGAAGGCTCTATCTACCTCTTTAAGTAAGTCTCTTTTGTCTCCTCTTGTCAAATATGTATCTTCTTACAATGTTCTTAAGAATGCAAACCCTACTCATGTCAAGGTTTATATTTCTACCTCTATGCCTACCAATTCCTCATATTTTGTCACCATTGACCATATTAAGAAATCAAAGGTTCAAATTTTTGAATCCGAGAACTTGAAAATCCACCCCAAGTTATGTAGTAAAATTATCTAGTTCATTAAAGGAACTAGTGTAAATTTAAGCTCCAAAAATGTCTACAGAAAATAAACACTTCCCACTTCTAGCAAAACCACTTCTCAAGACCTTACCTCAACATCCTCCTAATTTGGGAAAATAGATCCTTTTTATCTTTCATTGTTTATCAATGGCTACAAATTGCATAGCAACATTGTTGACTTCAGTGCCTATGACAATGTCATACCTTCCAAAGTTTCCAAAGTCCTTGGTCTCACTGTTAACCCCATTTTTCAAAACTATTACTCCATGGAAACCAAAGAAGTACCTCTCATTGTGCAGGTCAAATATGATCAAGTTAATTTTTCGGATTTTCCTGACAATAAAATCAAGGTGAAAATATTGTGGCATAAATGTCAAGATCATATGGGATGTTGCTAAGATGGAGCTTATGTTAGGATTTTCACTAAGATAAATAGATGGATTGGTGGTATGCCACCATACCATTCAATGGTAAAATGAAGAAACTTCTCATGATAAGAAAAAAATATATATATGGTTTATAAACCAAATTACCCAAGGGTGGAAATCCTATACCAAGATTCTAGGTATGGAAAAAATTTCATAAGTTCATAGCAAGATTCCAAGCTACCCATATTGATTGAGGAATATCCAAGTTGGATTGATTCAGTGAAAAATCATCATGATGATTTAATGGATCTAAAGTTTAATAGTGTGTACTTCTCATTAGATAGTGATACATGATTTCTTCTTGGTGATGATGGGGATAATAGTTGTCTTGACTTACAAAAAAGTAATATCAAGATGATAAGCACTACATGTCATGAAGGAAAAGTTATATCAAATGAATTCTCATGTCTTTACAGGATGAGTCTACCTAAGAAGAGTATGATGTATTCATAATGGAGATGAATTTTAGATCTCAAAGTGGTCAAGATGGGGGAAAGGATGATTTGCATATTTAATGACCAAACTTTTGCTCATTCTCCCTTCATGAGGATGAAGCACTTTTCATATCATACCAAAGTGTGAATCAAATAAAAAATGAGCCAATGTGTGAGAGTGAACTTTTTTTGGGGTAATTGATAAATGTAGAACATTAAGAGGATTGTGATAGTGTTGAAAATCATCAAATTTTTATTGAGAACAATCTCATGCAAACAATGGTCATTAAGAAGATGAAAAGAAAATGTTGAATTCCCATTATATATCATATGCCTTAGTGTTAAAATGCTAAGATACATCTGATCAAGAATCATTTTTGTAGCAGCGATAAAGTGAAAAATGAAAAATCACAAATGAGGATGAATTGGGAAATTCATAAGAAATTGAAAGTAGAAAGTTAGAGAAACAACAAAAATGATCTATCTAACTGGATCCCCAATTTTAGGGAAAATCATGTGAAATTTCGTGATAAATCAAGAAAGGGGTGATACTTCATTGATCTAGTCAATGGATTTACAAAACAAAGCAATTTGGTGTTACCTATCCATGGGTAACATTAAGAGGACATGTACTATAATGAAAGTAAGTTTTCCTCTGTATGTATCATAGGTAATCAAATTTTGTTTTAGTCATTTCTTTCCATTCCCATTTAATGTGTTTCCCCTTTTTATTATGTGTTTGTTTTGTCTTCCCTTAGTTGTGTTGTTGCTTGGACTAGTTATTCAATGTAGTGACTCTATGGACCAATGGATAAAAAATTGGTTTACTCCACCATGAGATGACTGAGATTCTTTATTACCCCTTATGGTATAATGTATCCTAGTTAAAGATAGTTATATTTATGCTAAATTTTTAGCATGTAAAATTGAAAATTTTGGTCATGACAACTAAGCCCAGCATTTAAAAACCCCTTCCTCAGTCATTGTAAATCCTTCCTCTCAACATCCCATTAGCTCACGTAGCCCCTCTAGGTTTATTTAACCCTGATTATAGCTTAAAGGAATGTAATAACATGGTTTTAAATGGATTTTTATACATAGGGTAATTTATCCAAGTTTATTTCAAAGTGATTCTAAACTCTGAGGTAGAAAAATGCTATTTGAAGCACCAAATTGGCTATTTATGCCACATATCAACATTAGGACACCTGCCGGAAGCTACATACGGATAATATACATATGTGGAGGTAGTATGAAACAAAAATGATGTGGTCTAAGGAATTTAAGGGAAAAATTATTGAGGCATGTGATGTTGGGATTTGTTCAATTAAAATTGGATCATTTCAGGTACATATTTTGAAGGTTTCAATGAAGAAATTCAACTTATTATGAAGGTTTTGGGAGTTCCATAAATATTTTTGATCCGATAAATTATTAAATGGAAATATATTGCAATCCACTTCATTATTTATGTATTAATTTTGATCCTTGACGTCACCACAATATTTGTTAGCTCGGGTAACTATTGTTGCTCCTTCATGCTAAAAGGGTGATTGGTGTCATAACTCAAGATGAATATTAATTAATATATTTAACGTTGCTAGAATGAATGCATTGGATTATTTGGATTCAAAATCATATAAGGTTTCACCTCTTATCTATATTTTTTTTTATGGAGTTAGAAAAGGAAAGATTCATATTCTAATTTTGATTTCGGATGATGACATACTCATTACTTATTTACCTGAGCAGAATTTTCACCCCTTCAATCCCTTTTCAATTTTCCCAACTTGAAAGGGTAAAAAGTGGATAGTAAAGTGTGATATCCCTATGTTTCTACTTGATTCATCACTTAAATTAAAAAATTATGATGTTCAAAAGCATGAGAACAAGGTTTTAGACCATTATATCCCCCTCCTAATCAAAAAATCAAAAATGAAATATTTTTCAATGGTATTTATCCCTTTACTATTTCCCAAGGGGATAGAGGGGACAAATTGTTTTTCAAAATTTAACTTTCTTATCTTGTAGACACATGAGAGACCTTATCTTAGTTCTCAAGTGTTGGTTTTCAGCTCTTCCATCTCATTCACATGAAACCCTGTGCTAAAAAATTTTTGTTAACCTTGTGAAAAGAACACTTGGGTATCCCTATTATCATTTTGTTTGAATTTTCCCCTATTTTTAGAGTGCAACTCCGCCTCTAACCTCCATCTGACCTAGGTTAATCCTAATTGATTAAGAATGTGAGTTAAATTGCAAATGAGAGAGAAATGGATAAATATGACACTTAGCCATTTTTAAATGTTTTTTATATTTAATTTTCCCTCCCACTCTCTCTCCCATGTTGTTATGCTACTAGAAATTTTCCTTTTACATAATATTCCTAACATAGATAGTTATTGATAGCTTGTAATTCCCTCACTGGATTTCTGTGAAATTTTAACATCAACTACTTCTCAAAAACGCCCTTCAGATGATTCTAACCTTACATCTAATGGTGGTCTATACTATTTTTTATATTCAGACGAAATTTCCAATCATAGAAACCTATTTTTTAGATCGATGTATTTTTGGTAATTAAAATCCTCTAAAACTAGAGCAAATCATCCTCATGAAATAACGAAACTTTTGAGATAACTCTCTTTATTTTGTACAACTTGAATACACACTTTTAAAAATAGTAAGTCTTATCAGATTCCATATTCTAGATATATTATGTCTCATAAACATGGCATTTTCTAAGTTTCCTTCACTTCTTGCATATCACGAAAAATCAAATGTGTTAAATTGAGACACTAAAAGTAGACATCTTGGAATTAGAATTACTAAAAAATACAGGTGTTGAGATTATGGTCAAATTCTACATACTCGGTCATCTCAATTTCATCTCAATTTCCTCCATCACCATGGAACTCAACACTTAGGTTTTGATCCATTTTCCACATTAAACAATGAGTATCCCCATCCCGGTGTTAGTGATGTAATATGTATGGAATTAGAAGAATTGAAAATAAAAATTCTAAGTGAACAACACACAAATGTATAGGGGAAGAAATCATCAGTGGGATATTCAATTTTGGTAGGGTCTCATTTACAATATTTGGCTATTTCATAATAACTCAAAAAGTAAAGTAAGTCCTCAAAAACTCCCAAAACATGGTCTTGAGGTGAATTCCATATATCATTCCTAGGGGGAAATGATTTCCAAGACTATGTGTTACAGATTATTCTAACAGTCACATAAGAGGATTATCATAATTAAGTGATTGGGTTAATTTTCATAGGTTCATATAGTGCAAATCTTGTTGTTTCACTTGGTAAATACTTCGAAGTGTGTCCGCATCTCATAGAAAGTGAAAATTGCAATCAATATGCCTTAATTAAATTGAGTGGGAAATGTCAGAGGATTCAATCTCAGAGCATTTCTTTAATATGCATCAGAAGAAGGATCTTCGTCAATGGAAGATCACTCATATCTAGATTATCAATTCTCTCTTCTTCTCATTTCTTCTTCCCTCTCTATCATTATATCTCTTGATTACGAATGTACTTTTTGAATCTTTGATCTTATTCACTTAACTGGCCTTATTTTACATTATAAAAGTTCTATTTTCAAAATGAAGAAAAAGACTTAATTTCATTCCTAGGGAAGGCAAGAGGTTGCAAGTGTTGGTAAGATGAAAAGTAAAATGGGGGAGGTGAAGGGATATGATTGAAAAGCTATAAATTGTGATGACTACTTAATTCCAAGAGGTTGATAGCTTTTGTTTTCCCTACTACTGCACGTAAGAAGTTACATTCTTTCATCACCCTTTTCTATGTTTTTCTACTCTCCACTTTCGAACTCTATAAGCATTGTAATCTTGTACAAACATGAAATAAATTTGTGTCTTTGAGTAATAAATCAGTAAAACTTTGGGTTTGTGATTTGTTAATCTTGTAATTTCTCACATTTTTATTCATTTTACTATTGAATGTGTAATTAATCTAGTTAATGTCTGTGAAATTTGTAATTTTACTCAAAAAATTAAGCCTCTCTCTACATTTCTCCATCTTATCTTTACCTCTCTCCAAGCAAATTTCTCCCTTGTACATTGAACCTACAATTTACCACTTGTTTTGTGGAGTATTATTGTGTGATCCTCTTCCTAATGGCCACCCCATAGTTTTATTTAGTCCTTGCATTCAATAAATGGGAGACTACCCCATACCCAATAAGAATGGACCTAGTCCCATAACATTGACGAAAACCAATAATATTTCCTGCAAAAAAATTATTTCGCTAACATGTCTTATAAGTGTAGACATTAGAATTTTATAATTCTACTCTTTGACACTTCTACAATATTGACATTTCTCTCTTGCTAAAACTACTGCACTTTACCCACTCTCACCTAGTAAATCTCGAGGTCTTTTGTCTTACTTATTTAATTATACACACTCATATTTACATATTTTCTAATAATGTGATGCATGAAATCCCTTTAGAAACTCCACTTGTTAGCCTCCAAACTTCACACTTCATATTCCACTTAAAGGGTCAAAAACATACAATAAAGGCATGGATGTCCATATAGTCTTGACCCTAGTGTAGGGTATTTCCCTCGCTCAATTTTCTCCCAACATTTTAATTACACATTATTCTTTAGGTCATTTACTCCTTCTTAGTCAGCGTTTGTAAATTAAATCATCTTCAAAAGCATATAGAAACAAGTGAAACTAACCCCCTTTAGTACTTAACATGCTTATGTAATTGTATTTCAAAAGATAGCATGAAAGGACGTAAAATCTCCTTATACTCTACAAACACCTCTACACATTCATTAAGGAAGCACCGTCTACAAATTTGAAGCTTTGCACTAGATCTAGGTGTTTAAAGAAATTTCTGCTACCTATTCCAGATTAGTGAAAACCAACAAGAAATCTAGAAACCTTAAATTATGAGAGGGTTTAGTGAACTTCCTGATGTTGATGGTGATAAAATTATATGGGATCATAAGAAATGATATTCCTCGCTGCGAGCCTTCAACCTGTAAAACAGTTAAAAATCAAACACAAAAAAAGATTACGAAGATATATGGTGAGATTCCCGATGAATTTAGCTATGGGAAGTGAGAGCTTCTTAGAAAGGATGTTGTTCCACATGATAATAACAAAAGGATAATCAATTATGGATAGAGATATAGTGGTTCTACAATTTTGTGAGAGTCGAATTAGCACAACAAAAATGTATTCTTCAATTAACTTTCTCCTCCAATTGGATAAATATATAGGACAATAATTCCTATTATTATGGAACCTCCTTAAACCACTCAATCCAACAATACCTCCTAATCTCCTATATTCATGAGTTAGTGCAATAACTATACTCACGTACAATATAATAACAAACTATATGCGATATTATATTGTTATTTCTAACAATATAATATTAACAATCTTTACTATATTAACCATATGGATAATCAAATAACAAATTGTTATTTACCTTTTGGTAAATAAAAAACTTACTATTTACAATATATTAAATCACAATCATCTTGTGAACATTATATTTCCTAACATCCCCAACCCTTAATGTTTAAATGGTAGTGTTGACAAAAATAATCTCACAATATGAAAATTTACATATTTTAAGAACTTAAGGCCCCCTAAAAGAATTTTCATCAGATAGGAAATTTCTGCCCCTTTCCAGAGATATAAAAAAGTCCTTCTAACTCCTCATATTTCGCAGGTTACGGACTGCCAGGCCTTGGAAGGATTTTTTGCCAAAAGCGAGTCGGTGGGCCAGGAGATGTCTTTTTGCCCAAACATGGAAAATGTGGGCCAATGGGCCCAGGATGAATTTTTGCCAAAATCAGGTCTGCGGGGCCATGGAGAAAATTTTTCCCAAGTTTAAATGTGGGTCAGTGGGTCTGCGGGGTCTCTAGAACTTTTACACTTTTTGTAAAATGGCACAGTTTCAAGTATGCGGCCACAAGGCCGCAAGGTCTCATCGGCCGTTGAAAATTCATAGACCCACGAAAGGTGTGACGTGCCTCGTCGGCATAACTCCAAGGATAAAATCCGAAAAAGAGACCCCAAATTAGCACCAAGCTTCCACGTGTTCTAAGTCAAAAAGGAGGGACAAACTCGACAGTTGAAAAATTCAAAATGAGTCAAAGCCAGTAGACGGAACCACATGTCAACTCGGTGTAATTTTAAAAATTGAGAGCCTAGGGTGGAGACTCAAATTAGTCAAGGCTTCTACATGTCTAGGTTTCAAGAAAGGAATCGGCCCGAATAGGCTAAGTGTCATAGAACTTGCGAAAAGTGCCACACGTCAACTTGGTGTAACTTCAAAGGTAAAATCTGGAGTGAGTTTCCAAATGAGCATAAGGCTTCCACGTGTCTCAAGGTCCAAAAAGGGACATAACCGACCGTTTAAATCAACTAAGTATAAGAGTATCGATGGAAGCCTCCACGCGTCTCATCGGCACAAAACCAAGGCTAGGTCCAAAGAGCGGGTTTAAAAGCGTGCGTAGACTTTCCATGTGTCTTGGGTTCAACATAAGTCAAATGGATCAAGGCCTAGATCGGCTAAGTATAGAGAGCCAGCAAATGATGCCATGAGTCACATCAATGCAAATTAAAAGGTGTGACCCAAAGCAGAGACACAAACAAGCGCTAGCCCTCCAAGTGTCTAGAGCCCGAAAAGGCAGAAGCAGACATTGAAAATTCTAAGCAGAGGTAGGCCAGTAGATGGAGCCAAGTGTCAGCATGACGCAATTTCAGAATTGAAATGTGGAGCGGGTTTCAAAATGTGCATTAGACCTCCACGTGTCCAAGGTCAGACTAATGGCCCTACCAAGTCGAAGGGACTTAGCCAAACAACACAAGAAACAGGGAAAATCCTACAGTATCCTCCACATGTCTCGACCATGCAACTTTAAAGGTAAAAACTGGGGGTATTTTCTAAAAAAGTGTGAATCTTCCATGTGTCATGGGTCAGACACAGTGTCTCCACCAATGCGAAGGACTTAGGTAGAATATAGAGGAAACCGAGGAACCCACGAAATTTGTCACGTGTCAGTTCAGCGTAATTTCAAGAGTGAAAGGAAGGAGCCAAATCTTCAAGCTATGCGAGGCTGCCACATGGACCCAGTATGGAAAAACTCTTTTAAATATTACACACCCATGAACCTGATCCTCAGACAACCATATCTCTCGACTGGAAACTCATATTTGAGAGGGAAAGAACATTTTAGAAAGCTCTTAGCACCGAATTCTCACCTGCCTCCTTTAATGTTTCGGCTAGCTAATTTTGGGGGGTGTCAAGTCTCTCACCTACCGCCATGATGAAGAATGGGCCTTTTTCTTATCCATTAATGGACAATAACGGGGGCATGGATGTTGTAGCGAGAATCTTCATTGAGGTAGGTGGTTGGAACAATGTTTGAATTTTCCCTCTCTTTGTCTCTCATTCTTCTATATATTGTAAAGGAGGGGCTATTCAAATGGTTGGTCATTGTTTCTCTCTTGCCCCCCCCTCTATCATTCTTCCTTAGGGTAGAATGCGGAGTCTAAGCCTCCTCTCAGAGCTCTGTAATTGTATTTTTTTCCTCTTGCCCACCAATGATGTACCATGTGACTTTTTGGAACAATAGCATATGTTTTGTGATGCATCTATCCATCCTTTTCTTATTTGATTTGTCTCTTCTCACCTCTCATCATTGCAGGGTATATTGTGCATACCCTAATGTTTGTTGTAGGTTTTGGGAGCTGTGCTTGATGGGTTTTGAAGTGGTATTCTGTGTGAACTTCATCTTTGGTTTATGGTGCATCTTGACCACCCCTTCCTCTACTCACCTCTCTCCACTTGAAGCAATTTGGATATGTGATCAGTCACTTCCTTTTCTGGTCTATCACCACTTAGTGTAGGCTCTCTTTCACCCTCTCTATCTCTCTCTCCATGTATCCTTGGATGGTTAGATTAAGATTAGTTTGGTTCTTCCTGCACTGGAGTAGCTTGTGGCAAGTAGATTAGGAAGCATGAACTAGCCTTCTCTGGAGGTCCATCTCAAGTTTCTGCAGGTCCCACAACTTGAGAGATGGTCCAATGTTGTGTAATCACACCGAATGCTTCATTTCAGATACTTAGGCCATTTGGGGGTGTTGTGATTTTTTACTAAAATGTTCCTAGCAAGTAGTTGTTTTGAGAAGGATTTGAGCACTTCCTTGGTGGGAGTCTATGATGCCCATGTTTTCTCATGATCTTGGTAAAACACCTGAACTGAAGGTAGAAGAAGGAAAAAATCAACTTATTATAAACCATGCACTGTCAAGAACACATTTTTCCAACAAGGATGAGAACACGCTTAGGAATCATCTACTTATCAACCATTCACTCTAGGGAACACATTTGACTTAACTGTGTGGGAACTCAAGTTGGAACACATCTGAACAACCTTTAATGGTTTTCCAGAGGCTAACCACAAACCTAGGTATGAACATGAACACATCTGATTTTTCAAACTCTTCAAGACTCATGATGTTACATTTCATCATGATATATGTTCTTCACTATGTTATTACAATGGGGAACTATGTAGGAATAACCACATATACAAGTGAACATGAACATACATCTATTCTTATTTTTCACACCACACTGGAAATATGAAAAGTTGGAATTCACACCACACACGTGCCATTAATAATTTAAGCAGCCACGTAGTTAGCGAATGATGAGAGTTCGTTGATTGACCTCCAGCCTCTGATACCTTCATCCTCCAATGTGTGACACTGTTATCTCGGTGAAATGTGATCATGTCACTCAACTGTTTCCAGGTTGTGAATATTCTTTTCTTCCCTCCTAAAATGTGAAACACTTTATTTTTTGTATGTCGAGTAACAATTAAAATCCATCCGTAAGGCACTTTTTTTTTTACAATATTTTAACATTAACTCTTAACACCACGATACCAAACACCTAAAATCACCTATTTGACTTTATGGCGCTTGACCCTATATACTGAAACCACCAATTTGTTGATAAAAATTATTAAACTTACACAACAATACCTAAAAAAAATTTACTCACAATTATACACTTGTGACTAAGAAAAAAATTAGAATAAATTAATAATCTATACACAATATATTATAATTTTTACACAAAAAAATGACGTAAAATGACATAAACATTACCTTACAAACTATTGTTAATGGAATAAATGGAATTGCATACGAGTAATTTCACCAATACAAATGGCCATGAGTTTAACTAACACGACTAAAAATGACAATTAAAAAGACAATCCGACTTGTTTTAAAATCTCTATGTATCACTATAAAATGAAATAAAGAGTTAACAACTAGATTCGCAACCAAATAGATTAAAGAGTGAGATGCAAGTTGAACTGAATCAGGTGAATACCATTCAAAGACATGCGTGTGGAAATAGATTAATATTATTTTAGTGTTGAACACCAATATTAATATTAATGCCAAAAAGATTTCATCATGCTATGACTATATTGCAGAATTAGAAGCTTTATCAGGTCTGATGTTAAATAACAATAATCTTACCATTCACCGTATTCAGGTGTCTCGGACTATGAATGCATGGAATTTGATCTCCAACATCGAAAATATCGAAACCAAAAGCTTCTACCACTGACGAATAATATGTATCAATTCAGAGTTATATATAAAAAATGGAGAATGTGCCTATATGTTGAATTTATTACGCTTTTCCTTGCGGTACCACCTTTATTTCTTGCAAATTCACGTCGATATAACTAGAAGCATTCAACTAGTACATATCAGATGATAGAAAATGTAGTTCCGTAGCTATTATAAAGCCCAATCAATAATTTTCTCATCAACTGGGGTAGTTGCAAATCATGAACAAAGCCCCTCAGAGACTCTTACACGGATCTCATTTCTCTGATACCAAATCTAAAATTTGGTCAGAGTCGAAATAGCACAGTAAAAAGATATTCTTCAATTAACTTACTGTTCTAATTGTACAAATATATAGGAGAATTATTCCTATTATTATGGAACCTCCTAAAACCACTAAATCCTACAGTATCTCCTGATCTCCTATATTCATGAGTTAGTTCAACAACTATACTCACATACAATATAATAGTGAACTATATATGATATTATATTGTTATTTCTAACAATATAATATTAACAATCTTTACCGTAATAACCATATGGTTAATCAAATAACAGACTACTATTTACCTTTCGGTAAATACCAAACTTACTATTTACCATACAATAAATCGCAATAATCATGTGAACATTATATTTCCTAACACTGGTAACGAAGTCAAAAACATTGATTTGATAAATGGAAGTGCTAACTGATATGATAACTAAAATGGTAACAAAAATGATAACTAATAATACAAATGCTAAAAGAACACAAACAAACCAAAGTGCCGAGGAAATGATCCAAAAGAATACCATACAGCTAATAGTGACCAGAGTAGAACCGACCAAAGATGATAGAATGACAAGAGCCCTAGAGAAAATCCTCAATAAGGATAAATAGAAATAATGCAAGGAAATTCGATGGCTAGGGGAAAGGACATTAGGATGACATTAGTGGAATCACAAGGACATTAGGATGATATTGGTGGAATAAGAATGCCATTGTTTTGTTGTGATTTCTAGATTGTTTTAAAGAGGGGGGAAGGCTCTTATTTATAGCCTAAGGATGGGATTAATTTGGGTATTCATGATTTAGAAAAGTTACCCTAACTAGGTATGTGGGGATTATATTTAAATATTAAATTCGTAGGTGGATTTAATATGGATTATATTTGAATATTAAATTCTTAAGTGGATTGATTATGGATTATATTTGAAAATTAAATTCATTAGTGTATTTAATATGGATTATTTTCAAATACTAAATTCATTAGTGGATTGAATATGGATTAAATTCAAATTTTAAATTCATAAATAGATTTTTCATGGAATACATTTGAATATTAAATTGATAGGTGAAATTACATGGATTAAATTTGAATATTAAATTTATGGTTGGAATGACATGGATTAGTTTTGAATATTAAATTCATGGGTGGAATAATATGGATTAGTTTTAAATATTAAATTCATAACTTGATTCAAAAGGCATTAATTATTCAATTAATATTGATTAATTGGATATGTATTTTTGGTGGGAAATTGAATTAATCAAATTTAGGAGGGTAAACGAATTTGAATGGGCAAGCCTAATGAAAGAGAGCATACATGAGGTGAAGGGGAGTAATGATAACAAAAATTGATGTCTACATTTGCCCCTTTTTATGAGTGGTTTGCATTGGGCAAGACGCCAGAAAAAAACAAGAAAGTAATGAAAACATATTTGATAGGGTGTTCCCCCTCAAACTAGGGATTGACGACATGAAATAATTCAATCAGAAGTCTGAAATACATAGACTAATAAGGATGAGAAAAGAAGATGAAGGGAGAAGATGTACAAGAAGAGGATAAAAAAAAGGGAAAATATTGTAGTGATAGCGATATCACATTAGTAGGGAACAAAGTTCGTTCTCGATGGAGATGGAGGCAATGTCCTATAGACCTATGAGTGGTAAAAAATCACAACAATATGGATGTGTAATCCATGGGACTCATGATTCAAAGGAAATTATCATATATATGCACAAACAAATGCAAAGGGATGTCTAGACATGAGTCTAAAATGTTGCATGGGAGAAAGAGGTACATGAGGAATTAAGCAAATATGCATCCAAGGACTATGAAAATAGTGTCCTTTAAAAGAAAGTAGAAGGAATGGCTGATTATGCCCCAAACAAAGGGATTTATGGTTGTGAAGATATCCTTTATAAGGAAGGTAGTCCTTTGATTAGAAAATATTAGAGGAAGAAAAGAGAAAGAACTCTTTTTACACATGCAAATGCGGGAAGAATTAAATGTATTTTTTCAAAGAAAAATATAGAGAAGATGTTTGTTAGGGAGAAAAGAAGGTGATTCGTGATGACTATTATGGTATCCTCCAAGATAAAAATACCACGGGAAGATGTGATGAAGGATATATGTGATGATGCCCCCTCAAGAGGGCTGAAAATAATGTAAGAGATGACATAACTCCCAAGAAAAGGAGAGGTCAACTCTATAGAGAGGAGGATGAGAATAGAAAGTAATGGAATGGATTGGATGTGGTGCAGAAATGGAGAAATATTTGAATCAGCCTTAAATGTTAATTGTGAAGATATTTTTAAGAACTTAATGATTTATAGTGGAAAGAGATTAAAAAAGGCAATACACATGAGGAGTGGTTGATTATGGGTAAATGAGGAATGAGGAGAGAAAGGTTAGAGGTAAAGAGGAAAATGGTATGGAATATACTACACGTTGTGTAGGAGGAGAAAAAGAATTGAAAGAGGTGGAAGAGAATAGTAGAGAAGGATGATAAGGGAAGAATGTAATGAGGAAGAATGAACAAGAAGGATAAGATGAGATGAGCAAATGTGACAGAGTAGAGGGTGAAATCAAGAAAAAAGGGAGAGAGAGAGGTGAAAAATGAAGGTATGAGATATAAAATATACAATGAGGGTGGTGATGAACATGAAGGGAGATAAATGATGGAAAAATGGAGGAGATGCGGCATGGAAATGATGGAAACATATAGAGGAGACGAGTAAGAAGAGGAATTTAAAGAAGATGAAAGAGATGATAGAATGGATAAAAGAAAGAAAGTATAGAAGTAGTAGGTGAAGAAGACACAGGTAGGGAATATGGTAGACGTTGTGGAGGAGGATGAAAATGAATGAAATAGTAGGATGAGAATAATAGAGAATGATGATAGGGGAAAATGTATTGAAGAAGGACGAACAAGAAGAAAATGACATGAGAAGAGAGAAGATGATAGAGAGGGAGGTTATGAAGATGAAAGGAGAGAAATGATGGAAAAATAGAGGAGATGAGGAAATGAAGGGAGAGAAATTATAGAAACATGGAGGAAATGAGGAAGATGAAGAATTTAAAGAAGAGGAAAGAGACGATAGAACAAAGAAAAGAAAGAAACCATAAAAGTAGGAGATGAAGAAGACTAGGGTATTGAATAGAGCAGACGGAGATGCAGGATGAGGAAAAAAATTGGAATAGAATAATATAGAAGGATGATATGAGAATGGAATGGGGAAGAACGAACAAGAAGGAGAAGACGAGATAATATAAGGTGACATAGTATAGGGATAAATTAGAAAAAAGGGAGACAGAATTCGAAAAAAAAGGTAGCGGAATAGAAAATATATAGGAAGGGAGGTGATGAAAATAAAGGGAAAGAAATGATGGAAAAATGGAGGAGATGAGGAAGATGAATGAAGAGAAATGATGTGAAAATGGAGGAGATGAGGAAGATTTAAAGGAGATGAAAAATACTATAGAACGAAGAAAAGAAAGAGACTATATAAGTAGGAAATGATAAATACCAGGCTATGGAATAGAGTGGACGTGGTGGAGGAGGAGAAAAAGAGGTGGAAGAAAATAGTGGATAAGGATGATAGGAGAAAGGTGAGGAATAATGAACAAGAAGGAGAAGATGAGATGAGAAAATACAATAGAGTAGAGGGTGAAATTAGGGAAAAGGGAGAGATAAATTCAAAATGAAGGTAGTGGAATATAAAAGATACACTGAAGGAGGTGAAGAAGATGAAGCATGAGAAATGATGGAAAAATAGAGGATATGAGGGAGTGAAATTATGGAAACATGGAGGAGAAAAGGGATATGAAGAATTTAAATAAGAGGAAAGAGATGATATAACAGAGAAAACAAAGAAACCAAAGACGAGAGTAGGAAGATGTGGAGAAGATCAAAGAAAAGAAGGGGAGGAGAATATCATGGAAATGCATGTGGAAGGTCGGAGGATAAAAAATATGGGATAGTGAGGAAGAAAAAATGGGAAGAAGATGTAAAGAAAAAGAGAGATGAGAATGAATATTTGGAAAGAGAAGAGGAAAATAGAGATAATAATGCAGAAGGAAGGGAATGAAAAATGGAGATATGATGTGGAGAATGGGTAGTATCATAAAAGTAGTGAGGAGAAAGAGAGTAGGAATGAAATGGAGTGGAAAATTTATATAAATTCATGAGATGATGATAAGAGGATAATAGGGTTGTATGATGAAGATAGTAAAGATATTGAAAAGGGTGAATGTAAGATGGAGAGGTGGGGAAGAATTGAAGGGAAAATATGGAGGTGGAGACAAGGAAGGGGAGGAAAGAGAGAACGGATGATGGAGGAGGAAAATCCAATGAAGGGATGTCAAGGGAAGACCCATAATAATTATTGTTGGTGAAGGATGACAGGAAAAGTAAACAAAGTTAAAAAGGGAATGGAGAATGAAAGAGGAAAACCCAACGAAGGGACATTAGGGGAAGACCAATAATAATTATTGTTAGTGTAATATAGGGGAAGGAGTGGAAATGAAATTGAGAAGGATGAAGAGAGTGAGAAAGGAAACTTAGAATAATGTAGAGTGATGCTTATGGATCAACCAACAATAATTATTAGCATGGAAATCGAAGATGATCATGAAATAATTTTTGGGGGAGACCAATAACAATGGTGGTTAGACATGATAATGGATATTTGGGAGAATTCAAGAAGATGGAGTGGAAAAAGTAAATAAAAGAGAAAATATGAAGGTGGGGAAAGGATGTGGAGGATGGGGATGAACGAGGTGATGCTGAAGAAACAAGACATGAAAAGAGTCGTAGGGAGTGGTATGAAGGATGATAGATCAACAGGTGAAAATGGGGGAAAGGAGTAAAATTGAAAGGTGGAGATGGTGGACATATTCTGTGATTTCATAGTTTGAGAGGTGACCCGAAGGCGTAGTTTAGAATGACATGTTTACTTTAAGTAAGATTACCATGTTGCATGAATATTAAAGTAAAATCACCAAGCTAGAGATGAAAATCCAAAGAGTGGTGGAAGGGGACATGAATGGTGAGAAGAGTGATGTGGGGATACATGATGGGAAGATAAAAGTGATGTCAGAGGACGGATTGAGAAATGAGATATTGATGATTTTAGGGCATGATGAGTTGTAGGATAGCAAACTCTCCTTGAGAATAGTCCTCAAGAAGGATTCAAAAACTACAACGGTGATCACATAGAATTCTGAAAAAATAAAAGGTGTATTATAGATGATGTTCATAGAATCATGGAATTATATATTATGTTAATAGATTTCATCCTTAAAAGTAAACATATGGATATCAATGGCATGGTTCAAAATTAGATATGCAAGAATTCACCCTTGATAAAAGGTGACTGTAACGAGATAAACGACACATAATCGTAGCAAGGAACATATGGGAAAACCATGTTTCAAACCAAGTTGGAGGTAAATGAGAAAGGGAACAACTCAAGGCCATGCACTTGTAGCCAATAAAATGTATTAACACATAACTAACAATAGTTAGTTATTTCAAGGATCATGTACAGATGGTGGAGAGAGGACTCATAAACCTAAGGTAGACACGACAAAGGATTTTAAATGTGAATTTTACGTAGGAATATATGTTCTCCATGTGTGGGTTTACCTATGTCTATGCTCTATGTTGGTACCGAAATTGATTCTCCCTCAGAAGGCTGAGTAATATCATAGTTTTGACAAGAAGCTTAGAGGCAAGTAGAGCATGATGTGTGTCATTTTGTAGCCGAGGAGGGAATGCTGCTTTCTCTTTGCCAGTCAGATGTGGAGAAATGGGTAGAGCACCCTTGAGAGGATTTGATCTATCCTCACTACTTTATGGTTGTTCCTTTCAACCAAGGTGAGAGGACCCTTTTAAAGCCTGTTGTTTATGGAGGAGATGGATATGTCCTTCTTTGCAAAGCTATTAAGAAGACCTTGAAGAAATAATGATCTGTACAAAAAATATCTAACTCTCACGAGTTGTCACCTTACGTAATGGAAATATTTTCTGAGCAAGGTTTAGGCTACTGAAGACAATGAAAACCTGATTGCTTTTGCATGTTTTGGTAACATAAATTATGCATTCATGAACACACATGAAAAATAGGGGTAGTTTGGGTATGATTGGTTGTTTTAAAATGAATTTTGGTGGAAGGTGAGGTAGAGTGGACTTTGATTCACCAAATATTTGAGAAATTTTACAAAATTGAAGGCTTAATCAATAGAATGCTTCAAAATAGCTAAAATGTCCCTTTAACCAGAATGGTGTGCTTTCAGTGGAGGCCCAGATCAGCACGTTTTCACACAAACTTTAAGGATCCAAAATGAAGGCTAACAAACAATCTTAATCATCATGCTAGGAGTAAAGTGATTTTAAACTTGTTTATTTAACTACCAAATGAAATCTCTTCTAATAAATAAAATTTCAAGTGCCACCAAACTATCAAAAAGCTAAGATTTTGTGTGATTCATAGAGATTTCAATGTAAAATTGCAATGGGAACAATAAAAGCTATTTGCGGACATTCAGAAATGAAGAAGACACAACTTTGATCAAAATCGACACATATTTACTCAAATTTGATTAAATTTATCAGCAGGGGAAAGTTTCTAGAACAGTCTTAGAGCTTGTCAATGGCTATACACTTGCAACCACCTTAGCATGATCAAATTTAACACAAAAGAAATAAACAAGTTCATTAGATAGTCTCTTAGAAAAGATGGGCTTTGTCAAATATTTTCTCTCAGGAATTAGCTCCCGACCTCTAAATCTTCAACCATTTTCATGAAAACTTCATGCAATTTATAACATTTTATTTACAACAGAGTTTCCCCCCAAAAACTAGAAACATTAAAAGCACCGTTGTGTGTTATGACCTTGATCATGACTCTTAGAATCGGATTTGCAAAAAAGTTGGCAAGTGTGTAGAGAGAAAATCTCTCCAAATATTTCCAGCATTCAATTCTACACCTGGTAAGTTGTTCTTCATCTCACGCACAAACTACTCCCTCCTCCAATATGTCAAATCTGGTTCTTTGCATGCCAAGGAAGGAAAAACTAGAAAATCAGATTGAGGCCAATAGTCAAATCACATCTTAATGGTAAAAGATGTTTTCATTTTTTTCCCACCAAACCAAGATATCAACGGGTCTCTTGTGTGCCAAGGAAAAAAATATCAGGTCAAATCCAACATTCAGATTACATATTTAATGGTGAAAGATGTTTTCAGACCTTCCCCACAAAACTAGGATACCAAATTAATGTTCCTCTTAATTTGGCGTGTAGGAGACACCAAGAAATGATTAAAAAAAACCATAAAAATTCTCATCCCTAGGATCTTTGGAGCAGAAATGGCAGAAAATCAGATATAGATGCACAATTGTCATTGATCTCTCTTTTGAATCTGGACCATCCACGTGGGAGATATGAGTTAAGATGGGAGTGGGGGTTCTTTTTTACTTTGTACACCTTTAAAAAAATGCACAATTTCTCAATTTTATCTGCCCCTCCACCTTTGAAAAAAGGGCTTGACACGTGTCGTAATGTGGGTCCCAAAGGAACTGAGGAAAAACTATGTTATTTCACTTCCTTTTTGGAAAAAAGGAAAATTTTCCAAATTTACCCCACATCTCCACCATTGACTGAAGAAAATTTTGATTATTCTCTGTCAGGATTGCGGGTCATTTTGATGACTTTAATCTTTTAAATAACAAGGGGAAAAAAATCTAAGTTACCCCCGATGGCCCGCCTCCAAGCCTCTTAACTTTTCAAACCACCATGCGTCTCAATGGCCTATCTTGAGATGGTCCCCAAAAGTAGAAACCCTTAATGAGCACGGAGTCACCATGTGTCTTAGTTTGGTAGAGTCTATTAAAAGGCTTGAGAGTTCAGCGAAAGGCGCCACATGTCCAAGGTCTGAGATAGTCTTCTCTGGATGTTGAAAATTCTAAGAAAAAAGGAGAGTGAGCGGAAGCCTCCAAGTATCCTCCTGTTGCTTCTTCAAAAGAAAACTCAAAGGCCAGTCCCCAAACATGTGTGGTCCCTCCACGTGTCTTTATCACACAACTTTAAGATGGTCCCAAAAGTAGAGACCCTGAATGAGCGTGGGCTCACCATGTGTCCCCGGCTTTAGAAAATTTCTTTAAAAGGTTTAATTCGCCAACAGAGCTGGTGAAAAGCTCCACCTGTCCCTTTTTCACATTTGTTAAGGTGAGACCTTGAGATAGATCTTCAAATGAGTGCTAACCCACCATGTGTCCATTGCCCGCTGAAACTATATAAGCTACATGAAAAAAAAATTCTATGTCCGGGCAAGGCAATGGAATCCACCACGTGTCCTCTTGGTGCAACTCCAAGGACAAACAAAAAGGTGAGTCTTCAAATGAGCATCATTCATCCTCATGGATAGGTTTTGGGTTGAAATAATCCACAAAGTTTTAGAGTTCCCCGTTGAGCCATGTCTAACAAAAATGGGTCATGTTTCCATTGATGCAGAGATTTAAAATTGACAGGTGAAATACACCCGTGAGGCCATAAAAATGTAGGGAAACCACTGTTTGAGCCCAGATATGAAATTTTCTTCAAGGACAAAGAATTTGGAAATGTTATAAGGTTCACACATGACCCTCCAAGATATATCCATTCACATTTCTTCAATTACTTGGGACAAAACGGAAGGCATAACAACACACTACTGTGGAAAACGGAAGGGAAGGAACAACCCGAGTTTCACGCCCAATTAACAGATACCTTCAGATGGATAGAGGAACAAATCAACAAATTTTGGGCTTTTAAGTGACCTTAGACCAAGGAGGAACCAATCATGGTAACCAAATGGAGGATAGATTCCTTAGGTACCAACATGGGGAGACAAAAAGTTACAGAAGTCGTAAACTGAGGGATTTTAACGGCAAATGGGGCTAGACTAATTCGAGCACTAACATCGGCTCCGAATCAGGGATGGGCACTCCTTGTGAGTTCCACAAGAACCAAATAATAGACCAAGTGCCAAAAAACATCCAGTGGTAAAAGGATTCAACTTGGAGAGTAGAAAACCATAACCATCTCCTAAAACTGAACCGAGGAACCAACAAAACCAGGTCACTGAGCACTGAAACGAGCGAAAACACAAAATACAGAAAGCTACCAGCAAACTATACACTATACAAATGATGCTCACCTTGATTCTAGGGAATAAATCCAAGAAATGTTTCAAGTTCCTTCCACTAATAGGTAATTCGAGCAATTCACCATCCATGTCTTTCAAGAAGAAGGTATGTTCACCAATCCAAATGTCAATGGAGTAAGGGCCCATCCATAGTGCATCAAATTTACCATGCTTCCCCTTATCTTCATGTCTGCTATCCCACAATAGCACCAGATCTCCAATGTTGAAAGCTCTGGGAGTGACCTTCTTGTCAAATAACTTCTTCAATTTTTCTCTAAACTTCACATGCCTTTAGTGAGATGCTCTCCTTTCTTCATCAAGTTCAACAATTTGAGTAATACCAGCCTCATATGGACTAAATTATTGATCTTCCATTTGTTGAATGAACTGA
The DNA here is from genome assembly GCA_019776745.2 of Taxus chinensis. NCBI lineage: Eukaryota > Viridiplantae > Streptophyta > Pinopsida > Cupressales > Taxaceae > Taxus > Taxus chinensis. Next base: position 160,882,922 of record CM034151.1, on the reverse strand, counting down.
TATGAGGATAATTGCATATCCATGGGCATCAGAGCTTGAGTTCCATATGCTAGTTCAAATGGAATTTTTCCAGTGGCTCATTTAACAATAATGTTTTCAGCCCAAACAACCAACTTTAGATTCTCACCCCATTTCCTTTCTTTCATCTCCAAGGTTGTCCTGGTGATTTTTAATAAATTTTTATTGCTGGACTTTTCTTGTCCCTTGCCATGGGGGTTGTAGCTAGAGGCATATGTCAAATTCATCCCATATTCTTTACACATTGCCACCAAAGGTTTAGTTGTAAAGCTCATGATATTGTCAGCAACAATTTTAACTGGCACTCCAAATCTGCAGATGATATGGGTCAACATGAAGTCCATGACAATTTGGTGTGTTGCTCTCTTGGTGAGGATTTCCTCCACCCATTTAGCGAAGTAATTTGTGGCTACAAGAATCCACTTATGGCCAGCACCTGAAGGGTCTGAAATATCACCAATGAAATCCATTCCCCATTTCTTGAACGGGGCTTCTATTGATACAGGCTATAAAGGAATGGAGCTTGAAGCTTTTAGTCTTCCAGAAAAATACTCAGAAATCTCACATCTTCTAACCAGAAGAGTTGTATCCTTGAAAAGATTTGGCCACCAATATCCAACCCTTAGGATCTTTTGTGTTGTGACTCTTCCAGAAAAATGCCCACCATAAAATCCTCCACGAAGATCAGCAATTATCTTGGGGGCTTCATCTTCAGTAATGCACCTTAAGAGGACTCCTTCAGGGCTTTTCCAAGCTAACCCAAAATTAGTAATGACATATTTTTGGGAAGCCAACTTAAGATCTCTTTTCTGATTTTTTCTCAAATACTCAGGTCAGTATAGATGCCTGAGATAAAAAAATTATATCTTTATACCATTCAGAACCCACCAAATTTTCAAGGACATCCACCCTTCCTTCTTCTAGCTCATTCACCTCAATAGTTTGCAGGTTGCTCTCAGCCATAAGTTTAACTAAGCCTAAACTTCTTACCAATTTTTTGGTTTGGATATCCATGTCATATTCCTGCAACTTGTTCAACCATCTGCATCCTTTTCTTGAGACCTCCATCTCTGATAAGACATCTTTCACCATCGTGTGGGGAACATGAGCAACAACTTTAGAGCTCAAAATGTAAGGTGTAAAAACCTTTGTTGCTTTTACCAAGACCAATGCTTGTTTCTCCATAATGGTGTATTTTAACTTAACCCCTTGTAGTTCCTTACTAAAAAAGGTGATTGGCCTCTCAGCCCCTTCATCATCCTTCTGCAACAAGACAAATGGAATAGTGTTCTCTAAAAGAAAGGAAAACATCTAAAAAGGATTCTTATAATCTAGAGCTGCTAAAATTTGTGCATGCTTTAATGCGTCCTTTATCCCATTGAAATCATGAATGGTGGCCTCTTCCCATTTGATTCTTTTTTCCTTTTTTAGCATGCAATTAATTGGAATAGTCAACTCAAAAAAGTTTGATATGAATCTTTTGATAAAGTTTATCTTCCCAAAGAAGGACTAAATTCCTTTCCTGGTTCTTGGAATTGGGACCTTGCTGATGGCCTCTAACCTCTTAGGATCAATCATGACACCATCCTTTCATACAATGTTACTGAGCAACTTGGCCTTTTGCATCTTGAAATGGCACTTCTTTGGATTGAGTGAAATGCCATACTCTCTGCATCTTATCAGCATCTTTTCTAAATGTTACAGGTGATCATTTCTCTTCCTGGAGACAATTGTCACATCATCCTAATACACATCAATGTATTCATTTGTATATCCTGAGAATGTTACATCCATTGCTCTCTGAAAATTAGCTCCAGCATTTATCAGGCCAAACGGCATCCTCACATACACATATGTACCCCATGGAGTAGTGAAAGTGTTTTTGATTCTCTCTAATTTCTTCACAACTACCTGGTTATACCCAAAGAAACCATCCAGAGTAAATAAAAAATAGGAACCAGTTACTAATTGCAGCATGTTATCCATGTTTGGTAAAGGATAATTATCATTCATTAATGCTTTTTTCATATTTCTAAAATCCATGCACATCCTGATGTCACCATTCCTTTTTCTAACTGGCACTAAGTTCACAACCCAAGAAGAATACCTTGTTGGCTGAATGATCCCTCCATCCCTCAGTTTCTTCAGTTCTTCTTGCATCTTCATAGATAGTAGTGGATTAATCAAGCTCTTCTTTTGTCTGAATGGTTTTGCATTAGGCTCCAAAGTAATTTTATGCTAAAACAGATCCTCTCTATATGCCTTCAACTTTGAATAAGACCAAGCCAAGTAGTCCTCATACTTCTTCAACAACTAGACATAGGACTATTTTTCCTCCTTGTTTAGATTGCTTCCGAACCAGATCTTCCTTTGTTTCTCCTCTGTACCCAGGTCATGCTATTCAACATCCCTTGAGGTTGTTATATGCTTATTAATAATTCAATCAATATTATCAAATTTTGATTCAAGAGAAACCAATCCTCTAGGGATGGTATTAGTTTTTAGTTGGATGATATCCTTGCAAAAAAAAAAATCTTTACCCTCTGCTACACACACCATTGGCTCCAAATCAATATACTGATCAGTGAACTCTGCTTTGTTCTCTAGAAATATTTTGACTTGAGCATCATCATCAAAAATTTGCCAATGTTTAATGTTGTCAGGGACAGATGGCCTTGTTAAGACTTCAACATCATATTCACAATATGGGGACATTGCATAACTATCAAACCAAGATCTCAACACTGCAAGATTTTCTTCTAGAACATTGAACTTCCTATCATGATGCATAATGTTAAATGAATCAAACATCTCAATAAAGTCCCAGACTGCATGTTTGTACTATTTCATTCTTTGAATTTTGTAGCATACAATTTTCTGATTTGTTTAACAATTAGTTCTAAATCTCCATTAACAATGATGTCTTTAACATAGTGTTTCCAAGAAATTATCAAACCTAACAAAAATGCCTCATACTTAGCAATGTTTTTAGTACACTCAAAGTTAAGTTTGAAAGAAAAAACAAAGTCTTCTAAGCTTGGATAAATCAGAACTACACCAGCACCATTTCCAAATTTGGAGCAAGCTCCATCAAACAATAGAGTCCATGGAGAGCCTACTTGTTCAAGATTCTTACATTGATCCATTTTGTTCTCTTTCCCATCAACAAACCTGATAAAGTTATCAGAATCAACATTTATGTACAATACTTAATAAGATACATTATTGGGGTCTTCAATGAGGTGCAACATCTTTTTTTCCCCATACAACTTGACAAGTCTGCCCTCAATTGTGATGGTGGTATAGGAAATATCCATTTGAACACTCCCACAAACACTTTCTGCCCATTTTCTAGACAACAACATACCCCAGTTGGCTGGGCAATCAATAATAACAACATCAAGTTTCAAGTTCCTACCTAAATAAGTTGCAAGTTATACCACCAGACCTTTCACACATTCCACCACTGGCACCTCTCTGAAATATATGGTAGCGCAATTCCTATACACTGGTGTTACTTTGATATCTAGTTCATTCATGACTTCTAGAGGCATAACATTGCATGATGCTCCCGAATCAACAATACAGTTATGCAACAACCTATCCTTAATGATCAAAGTGGTGAAGAATGGAAACACATTTAGCTGAGAATCTACCAAGGATGTTCCCAAATAAACCTCAAGTGCTTCATCTAGCTCTTCCGATGCTGGTGGTTTTTCTAGCTCTTCAATGATTGGAGGAGTCTCCAAAATGTTTACATTTTTACCTGGGTGCTCTTCTCTTCTTTCAATCCAAAATACTCCAATGCCGTCTTCTTATGCTCAGGAATCCTAAGCAGCTTAACAATTGGAACACTAAATTTGATTTGACTCAAAACTTGGGCTATGTCATAAGGAGAACACTTTGGCAACACAATATGGGAAGGGAGATTGACAGACTCATCCGATAACACTCAATTTTTGATAGTTTGAGCATGAGGATAAGTATGAATTTTGTGTTGGACAGCAAGGCCTTTGGAAGGTGTATCTTTCTTAGTAACCTCTTTAGGAATATTTGAACTCAATGGGGCTTTAGGTTTGGCTTGAGGCCCTGCTCCTTTGACAACTCTACTCCTAATACTATAATCCTTCTCTTGAGCAACAACAACTTTCATCAATAACTGCCTATCTTCCCCACATGGGATTCCTCCATCATAATTCATTATCATTAAAGCTCTTAAATATTCAAATTCATTATTGGGAAATTCAAAATATTGTACAATATCTATTTTTAAAGTATGAGAGGGAGGAAGAAGAGGTGCCCGGTGAATGCAATCCCAAAAATTAGTAGTAGTTATAGCACTTATTACCTCAGTTGAAGTTTCTCCTTGCTGTGAGCTTGTAGAGCACTCCATTATGCATGCATCAGTATCTTTGTTATCATAATCAACTTCTTCTTCTTCTTGTTGATCTACTTCACATGGAGCATGGGGCATGAAACACTTGTCACACCAATCAATTACATTTTTTTCTTCAACAACAACTCTGGCAGCCAAAGGATCATGCACCATTATGTTTTCTCTAGCTTGGGGGTGTCTATTTGAAGATCACATAGCTGCTTTGCCTCTATCATTAGATCTATTCTCATTTCTCGGATGATTTGTAAATCTATCCTTGCCTTATTGCTTATGCTGACCTTGTGAACTCTACCCAATTCCTTTCTCTTCCTGGGCTAATTTGTATGATATTTCTTTGATAGCCCCTGCCAAAGTTTTCACAACTTCCTCCAAATCAACAACCTTACTTGCTTGGGTTCTTTCCGGATTAACCAATTTCACACCTTCCCTCTTAGGAGGTTTTCTAATTGTTTTGATGTTGTTCTAACTTTGTAGAGCCATAGTAAAGCCATGTCTCAAATTGGTGAGCTTTTTGTCCCTCAAGTAGTAAGCATATTTCTTGTCAAATGCATCAGAATAATTCATAAGACGAGAATCATCACATGGCCTTAAAATTACAGGAAAAATCCTCAATGTCTTATTGAATCTAGTGTTGAAGTCATGCACTAACTCATTAGGGTTCTTTTTTATATTCTCAATTTTTGACAAAAGAAACCTAGGATCCGTTCTATCACCATACTGAAACCTAAATGCATTATTAATTTTGGTCCATGAATTAATGGAATTATCTAGCAAAGCTTTATACTAGTCTCTTGAATCTTCATCCAAATTATGGATAAATAGTTTGATATATACATCTTCAAATTTAATCTCAAAGTCCTCCATCATGTTGATAAAAAGCTTTAAGTGATGATCACCAGTTATACCATTGTTTCCTTGGAACTTTGGTAGTCTATTTCTTACATTATGGGGAACTGCATTTGGATAATTGTGCATCCCTCTAAAATTTATAGGACCAAAGGTATTTATAGCAAAAGGAGGTCTGGGTGGGGCTGGGCCATGTTGTTTTGAGGAGGTGACCTTGGAGGAGAATAAAATTGATAAGGGACAAGGGGTTTTTGAAACATAGAATTTTAACTTCCAAAATGGATATCCCCTAAAGGTTCAGTCTCTTGGAAAACCCTATCAACTTCAGAAAACACAGGAGCAGAATGAGAAGAAAAAAATTTAAATTCAAATTAAGGCCCCTCTCTATATGGAGAATTTAATTCAACAAAAATAATACCTGATTCAGAATCACTTGAAAGGCAATCTTCAATGATAAGATTATCACCTTCATCAACAAAGATTTATTTTCTTGACTGTCGATCTCCAACAACTCTCCAGGCTCTTCTTCCTTATGACTTTGTTTTTCCTAGCTCTAGAAATAATGTCCTAGTAGGATCCCTAGTAAAGAAATATCTTCTTCCTTCCAGATTTGCAAAAATTATTAAAAAATATTAATTGACAGAGGTTAAGACACTGGTACTTTAAAAAAATTAGATCAACATAGATTCACCACTAAGGATTTCCACCTTAGCTGTGCAAATGCACTAAAAATATGATCTGTCAAATATTTGTCAACACTAGAAACTGAAAATGGAACAATCTGACCTTTACCTAGATTTATCAATGAAACTTGGTGCAATAACTACAGAAATTGGAAATATTACACACAACACTTGTAACCTTGAACACTTCTTACAGGCCTAAACACAGGTTGATGTTGAAAAAATGTACTAGCACTTACAGCATATAAGAAATGTTTACCAAGGCCTGAGTATAACAAAAATCACAATGTCCCCGGAAATGGTACCACAACGGTGTTAACATGCCAAATGGATATGAATGGGTAACATATAAACAAATTAGTCTCAGCAGCTCACATTAGTTCCCAGCAACACAAATCAGGTCCTCGGTAGCAGTGCTAGAACGGTGTTAGTACCCAAATTGATTCCCCCTTAGAAGGCTGAGCAGCATCATGGTTTTGATAAGAAGCTTAGAGGTAAGCAGAGCATGTTGTGTGTCGTTTTGTAGCCAAGTAAGGAATGCAACTTGCTCTTTTCCACTCAAATATGGAGAAATGGGTAGCACCCTTGAGAGTATTTCATCAATCCTCATTACTTTATGGTTGTGCCTTTCAACTAGGGTGAGAGGACCCTTTTATAGCCCATTGTTTATGGAGGATATGGATATGTCCTTATTTGTAAAGTTATTAAGAAGACCTTGAAGAAATAATGATCAATACAACAAATATATAACTCTCACGATTTTTCACCTTAGATAATGGAAATATTTTCTGAGAAAGGTTTAGGCTACTTAAGACAATGAAAACTTGATTGCTTCTGCATGTTTTGGTAACAGAAATTATGCATTTATTGACACACAGGACAAACAGGAGTAGTTTGGGTATGATTGGTTGTTTAAAAATGAATTTTGGTGGGAGGTGAGGTAGAGTGGACTTTGATTCGCCAAATCTTTGAGAAATTTTAAAAAATTGACGGCTTAATCAATAGAGTGGTTCGAAACAGCTAAAATGTACCTTTAACCAGAATGGTTTGCTTTCACTGAAGGCCAAGATCATCACGTTTTCACACAAACTTTAAGGATCCAAAATGAAGGCTCAAATTAAAAAACCTAATTAAACACTATAAACCTCTATTTTATCATGCCTAAGATACCCTCAAAGGCTAACAAACAATCTTAATCATCATGCTAGGAGTAAAGCGATTTTAAAATTTTTTATTTGACTACCAAATGAAATCTCTTCTAATAAATGAAATTGCAAGTGCCACCAAACTATCAAAAAGCTAAGATTTTGTGTGATTCATAGAGATTTCAATGTAAAATTGCAATGGGAACAATAAAAACTATTTGCGGACATTCAAAAATGAAGCAGACACAACTTTGCTCAAAATTGACACAGATTTACTCAAATTTAATTAAATTTATCAGCAGGGGAAAGTTTCTAGAACAGTCTTAGAGCTTTTCAATGGCTATACACTCGTAACCACCTTAGCACAATCAAATTTAACACAAAAGAAATAAACAAGTTCCTTAGATAGTATCTTAGAAAAGATGGGCTCTGTCAAATATTGTCTCTTAGGAATTAGCTCCTGACCTCTAACTCTTCAACAATTTTCATGAAAAATTCATGCAATTTATAACATTTTATTTACAGCAGAGTTTCCCCATGAAAACCAGAAACATTCAAAGAACCATTGTGTGTTACGACCTTGATCATGACTCTTAGAATCAGATTTGTAAAAAAGTTGGCAAGTGTGTAGAGAGAAAATCTCCCCAAATATTTCCAACATTCAATTCTACACCTGGTAATTTGTTCTTCATCTCGCACGCAAACTAGTCCCTCCTCCAATGTGTCAAATCTGGTTCTTTGCTTGCCAAGGAAGGAAAAGCTATAAAATCAGATCGAGGCCAATAGTCAGATCACATCTTAATGGTAAAAGATGTTTTCATATTTTTCCCACCAAGCCAAGATATCAATAGGAATCTTGCTTGCCAAGGAAAGAAATATCAGGTTGAATCTGACATTCAAATTACATCTTTAATAGTGAAATATGTCTTCAGACCTTCCCCACCTAACCAGGATACCAAATTAATGTTCCTCTTCATTTGGCATGCAGGAGACTCCAAGAAATGATAAAAAAACCGTAAAAAAAATTGCATCCCCAAGACCTTTGGAGTAGAAATGGTAGAAAATTAAAAACAAATGCATAGTTGCCATTGATGTCTCTTTTGAATCTGGATCATCCACGTGGGAGATCCAAGTTAAGACAGGACTGGGGGTTCTTTTTTACTTTTTACACCTTTTAGAAAAAATGCACAATTTCTCAATTTTCTCCGACCCTCCACCTTTGAAAAAAGGGCTTGCCACGTGTCCCAATGTGGGTCCCAAAGGAACCGCAAATTTTTTTTACTATTTCACCTCCTTTCTGGAATAAAGGAAAACTTCCCAAATTTTCACCGCACCTCCGTCGTTGACAAAAGGAAATTTTGGCAATTATGTATTGGGCTTGCAGGTCATTTTGATGACTTTAATCTTTTAAATAACAAGGCGCAAAAAATACAAGTTGGCCCCGATGCCCCACCTCCCCACCTCTTGACTTTTCAAACTGCCACACATCTCAATGCTACATCTTGAGATGGTCCCAAATAGTAGAGACCCTTAATAAGCATGTGGTCACCACGTGTCTTAGTCTAGCAGTGTTTGTTAAAAGGCTTGAGAGTTCAGTGGAAGGTTCCATGTGTGCAAGGTACGAGATAGTCTTCTCTGGCTGTTGAAAAGTCTAAGCAAAAGGCACAGTGAGAAGAAGCCTCCTAGTGTCCTCCTCATGCTTCATCAAAACAAAACTCAAAGGCCTATCCCCAAACATGCGCGGTCCCTCCATGTGTCTTTATGGTACAACTTTAAGATGGTCCCAAAAGCGGAGACCCTGAATGAGTGTGGGCTATCCACCTGTCCACAACTTTAGAAAATATCTGTAAAAATTTTAAGTCCCCAGTAGAGATGGTGGAAACCTCCACATGTCCCTCTATCATAGTTGTTAAGGAGGGACCCTGAGATAGATCTTCAAATGAGCACTAGCCCACCACATGTCCATTGCCCTCCAAAACTATATCAATTGTATGAAATTTTTTTCCTAAGTCCAAGCAAGGCAGCATAATCCACGACATGTCCTCCCAGTATAACTCCAAGGCCAGTCAAAAAGGTGAGTCTTCAAATGAGCGTTGTTCCTCCACGTGGACATATTTTGGGTTTAAATAATCCACAAATTTTTAGAGTGCCCCGCTGAGCTGCGTCCAACCAAAAAGGGCCACATTTCCACTGATGTAGAGATTTAAATTGATGGGATAAATACATCCGTGAGGATGTAACAATGCAGGGAAACAACTGTTTGAACCTAGATATGAAATTTTCTTCAAGCACAGATAATTTGGAAATGTTGTAAGGTTCACATATGACCCTCCGAGCTATATCCATTCACATTTCTTTAAGTATCTGGGAAAAAATGACAAGGACAACAACACACAATTGCAGAAAATGGAAGGGAAGGAATAGCCTCAGCTTCATGCCCAATTGACAGACACCTTCAATTGGATAGAGGAATAAATCAACAAATTATGGGTTTTTAAGTGACCTTCGACCAAGGAGGAACTAATCATGCCAACCAAATGGAGGACAGAGTCCTCAGGTACCAACACAGGGAGACCAAAACATTACAGAAGCCGCAAACTGAGGGATTTTAATGTCAAACAAGGTGAGACTAATTCGAGCACCAACACCCTAGCTATGAGTGAGGGGAAATGTAAACTAATCAATGTGGGAAGTTCCCTATGAATGGGAAATTTTATCGATGTTAGAACATTTCTTTGGATGCTTACATTGGATTTTTATGCTTTCGCTTTATGAGATAGATGGTTTATCAATGCGGGAAGCTTTCACTGCCAAGATATATAGGGAGTAGTCATCCTTGGAGGGAGTGGTATACTTTATGCTATCTTTGTCTTTTCTTTTCTTTTTCTTTTGTAAAATGGAGGGGGTTATACATGCATGATAGTTTTCCTTCGAGGGATCATTATACCTTATGTCATTTCGTGCTCTTAGGAACAAATTTCCTTCGAGGTATTAGTCTATTTAGTTTTTACTTTTGGTAATGATCATCCTTATAATTTTGACATGGGGAAGAGTTGGAGATAGTTAGGTAAACCACTTAAGTAGGGAAAGTAAATTTACAAGTGCACCTATAGACCCTTTGCATGTTTACAATAGCTAAACAAGAGGGTGATCAATGTAATGATTGTGGAGTTATCACCAAAAGGAATATGCTATGATCAAAGCCATGTTGTTTTTATTCAAGTTCATAACTAGGAAGGTGATGGTAGAACACATAATTCCAAATCATTACATGAGGAGATGGGCGTGGCTAGTGATGGATGGATAATCATAGAGATAACTAAGTTTAAATTGGTAAGTATGCTAAAAGTACATTGGTCACAACTCCAAAGCATTAAGTGGCTCTGTTTCTGATTTACAATCGAGGAAATCTAGATGATAGGTTTTAGGCCCATACTTATGCGTTATAATGTAAGGTCCATTCTAGTTAGGAGAAAAATTTCCATGTTAGTTCCTTTCTAGAGTAGTAACAATTTGATTTTATTTAAGGAGAAGGTCACTGATGTTAAAGTTGCATTCCTTGAGATGTTTTTTATAAGCTCATTTGATGCACTCTTGATAGACTTGGTGATGTTCAAGAGTGAGAAGGAAATGTTCATCTAAAAATTTGAGTTGTGATATATGCTCTTGGCAATAATATTCATCAGAGATGATGTCACGAAGAGACACGCGTAAGAATGCCAAAATTTTAAATTCGAGGGGAAGGATAGATTTATATCCATATACAAGGGAGAAGGTTGTTGCACTTCTAGAGGTATGGATGGTAGTAATGTAAGCCTAAGGAGTGAAATGGATATGAAGATGCCAATCACAACCTGATCTGTTGAAATTCTTGGCAAGAATGTTATTTAGGATGAATGTATGTAGATATTGTAGGTACTGTTGATGTGATAGAAATGTCAATTGTACTTGTTTTGGTTATGGGAGTAGGCGATGGGGTAGTCATAGGTTTAATTTTTACTACTGGTGTATAGATGATTTTTTTGTAAATGGGGCATGAATATCATTTGTGGTTGTCTTAAGTGGGAGAATTTGTGTCATAAATGTTCCAAAGGGTACCATATTTATATTTATAAATTTATATGTAGACGTATGTGTGATTATATAATAAGATGTGGCTGATGTGAAAATTGGTAAAGAAAGGGGTTCAAGGGATTAAGCTATAGATTGCAAAGTGGGTATAATAAAATTTGAAGAGGTTGTGGTCATGGTTGATGTTAATGAAGATGTGATAGCTCGAAAGGGATCTAAAATATAATTATGTGTCAGACATGATGGAGTTGTGGATGTTGATGTCAAATTTTAGTCTACATTGTTAATGATGTTTGCATTAGGTGCTTGGGATGTAGAAGGATGAGTTTATTATTAGGTGGATGCTTAGGAAAAGTTTGCTTGAATAAATCCAAAATTTGATTAGGTGACGTATTAGGGTTGTCAACTAGGAGGTCACCCAAGTCTATGATTTTTTAACTAAATCTTTAAATGTGTGACACCTTTCAATATCATAGCCGTGTACTTAGTGATATTTACAGTAGTTCTCTTTAGGATACCATGCCATTTTATGTCGTATCTCATGGAGTGGTCTAATGGGTTGAAATAGAATGAGATTGACCGCTATTAATTTGTCGAAAATTGAACTATATGATTCTCCAAAAGGGGTTTAATTGGGGGTTTTCCTAGGATCTATTTGTAGAGGCTCTATGTGAGAAGTAGGTGTGGATGATGACTTGAAAAAAATTGCATTATCGGTGATTTTAGATTTATCACCATGTGTGAATGATTTTGTGCACTTTGTCTTAGGTTTTTTGTATCGTGGTTTAAGATTTAGTTTCTCAAGGGCATGGAGTTTGAGTTTACGGGCCATAGTGAATGCCTCTTCAAAGGTTTTGGAAATATTGAACCTGAAGAGATGTGGTTCACACAAGACCATGAGAATAGTTCAATAACTCCATTTTTTGGAAGGGGAAATGATATTTGGTTAATTATGTTGTGCCATTGTGTGACAAAATCTGCGATAGATTCGTCATCATACTATCGAATTCCATAAAGGGTAGTAATGGAAATTTTACATGCAATGTTGATCGAGAAATTTTGAAGAAATAATTACGTAGTTGGTTAAATGTGAATAATGAGTGTTATGGAATATTGTTGTACCAATCTAATGCGGAACTAGCAAATGACATTTGAAATGTGCAGAGCATGAGATTTTGATCATGGGTGATAAGATAGCATGTATGTCTAAAGGCTCGTAGATGTTGTAATGGATCCTCCTTGCTATTGAACTTAGAAATTTTTTGCAATTCCCAATGAGGAGGATATGGTTTGATGAGGACATATGGTTTAATCGGTTCATTGTATATTTTTTCATATGAAAATTTGGTCTTAGATCCAAAGGTTGCGGCTTCAAGGTTAGCCATACTTATTGATGATGCTTGTAAGGGATAGTTAGATGGTTGAGAAATTTATGGGTGAGTATGAGATGCATATGAGGTGGATGAGTTAGTTTTTTGGTATGTTTGGTAAGTTTGGGTATGTGTTTGTTTTGGTTGATGTGGTTGATAAATGGGAAAATAATTAAGGGGTTGTGATTGAATGGGTTGGGATAAAGCTTCATGTGAAAATATGGGGATGTGGTAAAATTGGTTTTATTGGGTTAGTTAATGTGAAATAGAAAATTTTGATCGATTTTCTAGGAAGTTGGTCGAGATGTATTTGGTAGGTGGTTGGGAATTCAAGTTGGTTGAGAGGGGAGTATGTATTGATAATCACTTTGAGGGGGTGGTTGATTTTTCATTGATTTGGATGCTTGAGGTTGTGAGGTTATTATATTGGCATGGACGTGCGAGGTAGAAATGAAATGCAAGGTAGTGTAATGCCATTCGAATATAGGAGGAAGAAAGGATGATGCTTGAGATGGTTGAATATAGTGAGAATTTATTTTGGTTGAGATTTAAGTGACAGGGATGGAAGAAGTGATGGTAGTGTTGACACGAGGTAGATTGCGTGGAATAGCAACCACCAATTGAGTATTTTGGTGGTTATTTAGATTGGAAGAAGATGCTTGATTAGGGTCAATTTTAAATTGGGCCCCTACAAGCTCGTTCCTGGATCTCGAGAAAAATACCACAAGTCTTCAAGAAAGAACTTGGCCTTTTTTAGGATTGGAATGATAATCACATATTTGTTGGAGAGGTGTCCCATAAATAGGTAGTTGGGATGACTTCCTAATAAGGTAATCATGGAGGGTTATGGGATTAGCGTCGAGAATCTCATGAGACTCCAAATCCCCACGAACGATAATTAGAGGCCTAAGAAATTCGTTTTAAGGGGAATATTGAGGTGTGGAGAGTCTAAAGGGAATGGGTTGATGATGTCAAAAGGGATTAGTCTCAGCATGAATGTTAACCATAAGAGTTTCATTAGAAGATATGGTAGGAGTAATGAAATGTGTCATAGAGGAAGAGATGACATGAGAGACTGATGTCTTTGTGAGAGAATACATAGAGACGGGGATGTTTGATGAAGATTCTTGTAAGAATAAGGCATGAAACATTAAAGAAAAACCTATGACGATTAATTACTACAATAGGAAACACACACAACACAGTTTATTTTAATATTGATTACTTAGAAAAATATGTGAGAATGAAAGAAAAAGGCTTAGAAAGGACCTAGGAAATCATCAATCTAAGTTTGGTTTCAGGACATTATGGCTATGAATTTCTTGATATAACCAAAGGTATGTGAGACCCAAGTCTGTGCAAAATTTCTAACATGGCCAGATCACCGTGGAAACTTTCCTATATGGTGATGAAATCACGATATGTTCCACTTGGTAGGAAATTTCTAGATGTGAAAATTGATGTGTGAGTTTGGTTGTGTGTGATGAATTGTAAAATGCAACCAATTAAGCCCCTACTTATACTAGATTTTCAAGCAAGGATGCAAGAGGTTATTTTAAAGCCCAAAATGAAATGTGGAAGTTTGATGAGAACAAAAACATAAGAATGGGAAAATACAATGCAAGAAGAAGAAACTAAGATAATAAGAAGAATACCTGGAGAATGCTTTCCCTATTTATTTGACTTTAGAAGCAAATAAGAACATGAAAAGTTAAATCCAAGAAAATTCAAACATTGTCAAGCAATCAAAGTATACTACTATTTGTACAAGGATCCTACACAAAAGAGATTAGTAGTTTACCTTATAGATAGAATATTAGACAAATTGATAGTAAACAATCGTGGATATTTTTTATTCTCAAGATCATTGGAAAGCGCAATAGAAGAGAATAAACATAAACAATCATAAAATTTGTTTAAAATGTAAATAAATATAGTAATTATTAATGATTACTGAAAATGAAGTGGAATCTAATAAATTAAAGTAATTAATAAGCTAAGTACAACAAAATGATTAGTTAGCATAAGATATCGACACTGGTTAGGACAATTTTTTTTTTTATTACTTTTCTTTTGGAAATGGATAGGGAAACATGTTCTAACACAAGTTCAGTAATGGTTATTTGGAATTTTTTCCAGAATGAAACGTGAAAAAGCGTAATTATTGGTCTCAAAGGCTCTCTAGAGGACCAAGGTGAACACGAAGGGAAATTTCAGGATCTAAATGGAAAAATGAGGAAATTGAATGTAGAAAGTCAAAGGACAAGAATTATAAAAGGAACGATGAATGAAAAATTTAGAGTTGGTTGATGGAAAGTAAGGAAGTTATCGCTAACCCTAAAAAAGGGAAAATTGTGATTTTAGGTTGATGGGTGCAAAATGGGGTCAGGAGGTACTCAAGAAGAAATTGTGTGGAATAGACTTACAAGTGTGCCAGATAAATTTTAGGATCCGGGGAGATGAAATAGAGAAGATATGCCAAAGATACATATTTTTTTACTTTTTCTTAAATAAATATATTTATTTAGTTCTTTAAAACTTTGGTGGAAAAGCCAACCAGAAACCAAAAAAAAGGATTCTTTTTTTAAAAATTGAAATGTTAACCAAAATAGAATTATAATTTAACTAATGTTTTGGTAGCAGAGCCGAATAGAAAGAAAAAAAAAATGTTTAAATTAGAATCCTAACCAAAATCAAAATGTAAGTTAAATTAAATAAATATTTTAAAATCTGTAGCAGCAAAGCCGACCTGAAACCAGAGGGAAGATTTTTTTTTGTTTTAATTTTAAATTAGAAAATGGTGGCTCTTATGAAGAAGACGACATTAAAGGAGGGAGAAGTGTAACAGATGTGTTGTCACTGGAATAGGGAAGTACTCACGATGTTGGGGAAGGAAAAGGTTGTAACATGAAGAAGGGTATGGTCACAATCTAAATGATTGTAGATCATGAAATGGGAAAAGATGCAGTGTTGGTCTGTGAAAGGAAATCGGTGCAATGTTTGCATTGAATCAAACAAACCTCTGTCTAAAATAAGTGGAAGGACAAACTGTTAGCTTCTTGAATTGTTGTGATAATTACATCCGAGTGCAAATTTTCAAATGACTTCCTGCAAGGTTACATATGCGAGGCCATGGATGGTTTAGCTGAGCAAGGGTTGATGGAATTCTAATCCATTTGAGGAATTCACAAGAAATATAAATTTTGAACACACAAGTCAAGCTAAGTTGTGGCAATCTGAGAGGCTACAAAAAACTTATTCGTGCAACCACATAGAAAATGACGAAAACAATGAACACTGAATTTTAATGCTAATGATTTAGATGGGTTTATTTTTACTATGATTATATCCTACAAACAACGTATGATGATGAATAATAATATAACAACATTGTGTGTGAAAAACACAACCAAATCAAATGAAACTTCTACCATCTATAAGTTTGTCAAACAACAATAGTTTTTATATAATAAATCATCATAATAATAAAGAAATGATATACAAGAGTAAATATTTTTAAAATACGAGATAAGTAACAAAGGATGTGGGGGTCCCACCACACATTCCATAATTTTTAACAAGATTTTCCCTACCTGGTCCAGATTAGTGACAACCAACGAGATATCCTAAAACTTCAAATTATGGGAGGGTTTAGTGAACCTCCTTATTTGGATGGTGATAAAATGATATGGGAACACAAGAAATGATGATCATCGCTGTGAGCCTTCAACTTGCAAAACAACAAAAAATCAAACATAAAAAAGGATTACTAAGATATATGGTGAGCTGCTCGACAAATTCAGTTCTAGGAAGCGAGAGATTCCTAGAAAGGATGTCAGCCAACATGATAATAACAAAAGGATAAGCAATGATGGATGGAGATATACTGATAATTAAAGTCTAAAACTGTGACTTGATAATTTGAAATGATAATTGATATGATAATTGAAATGGTAACCAAAATGGTAGTTCTAATAATACAAATTCTAAAAGAACATGAAAAAAACTAGAGTGGTTTGACAATGACCCAAAATAATACCATACGGTTGATAGCAACCATTAAAGAAAAATTGATCCAAGATGGCAGAATGCTAAGAGGCCTATAGAAGATTCTCAATAAGGAGAAATAGTAATAATGCAAGGAAATTGGATGGCTAGGGGAATAACAAGGACATTAGAATGACATTAGTGGAATCACAAGGACATTAAGATGATATTAGGATGATATTGGTGGAATAAGAATGAAAATTTTTTGTTGTGAGTTCTAGCTTGTTTGAAAAAGAGGGGGGGGGATCTTATTTGTAGCCTAAGGATGGGATAAATTTGGGTAATCATGATTTAGAAAAGTTACCCTAATTATCTCAGTCAGGATTAGATTTGAATATTACATTCATAGGTGGATTGAATATGGATTATCTTTGAATATTAAATTCATAAGTGAATTGACCATGTATTTATCTTTGAATAATAAATTCATGAGTGGATTTAATATAGATTATTTTCTAATATTAAATTCATTCGTGGATTGAATTTGGATTAAATTAGAATTAAAAATTCAATGGCGGATTGAATATGGATTAAATTCAAATTTAAAATTCATAAATGGGTTTTTCATGGATTATATTTAAATATTAAATTCAGAGGTGGAATGGCATGGATTAAATTTAAATATTAAATACATGGGTGGAATGACATGGATTAGTTTTGAATATTAAATTCTTGGGTGGAATGACATGGATTAGTTTGAAATATTAAATTCATAATTTGATTCAAAAGGGATTAATTAATCAATTAATATTGATTAATTGGATATGTATTTTTGGTGGGAAATTTAATTAATTAAGTTTAGGAGGGAAAAGGAATTTGAATGGGAAAGGCTAAGGAAAGAGAACAGACACGGAGTGAAGGGGAGGAACGAGATGAAAAATTGGTGTCTACAGTAGGGTACTAGTTCCCACATTTGCAATCACTCAAACTCATGAAATCAAGTAGGTTTTAAAGAGAGAAACTCAAGTCTGGATTTTTTAAAGAAAGAATGTCAAATTTTATTGCATTGTAGCTAGATATCACATGCTAGGAGGGGGGGATGTTTTTCAGTTAAAAGCCTCTTCAAAGTAGTGCCAATGTCAGTTGTACACGAGGTGCCCGTGACAAGCCAACTAATGTTTATTTTGTAGGTCTTCTCATCCATGGTTAGGGTTTGAAAGATTGAACAAAACTTTCAAAGGCCCCTACTATGTGACTAATAGTGACTGACAAAGAGCAATCAAGATATCAAGACAAGTAAGAAACCATGAAAACTACAAATCATATTTCTAAGCATGGTCAAGAATGTACAAATATGTCAAGACCGTATTACATTCTTTCCCCTACTGTACGGTCCTTAGTAGGAGATTTTTCTATTCACAAATTTAGTATCACAGTACCATGATTTCTAGAAGTCATTGTTCCATCATTCAGATGACATAGATCAGTCTAGAATCATTTATATTAGGCTAAATGCACTTAATCCCTTGTTTTTGTGAACTTGTATTATATCTTGTACATTTTTTGCAAATATTAATGTGTTATTCTAATATTGAATTATTAATGTTGGAAGTTAATTAATCATAATAATTACTTGTAGCTTCCATTTCATCCATTTTAGTTATAGGTGTAAATCATAATCAAAATTCATCCATTTTAGTTATAGGTGTAAATCATAATCAAATGTAAAAAGGGTGAAAACAATAAGATACACAAAGGATTAGCCAATTTATTAACATAAAAACACCTATAATATTTTAGGTAGAAATAAACCATAAAATCTACACTTTACAACAACCAAATTATCCCTCTAAATATCATCTGTATTTCAATTTAGATTTAGGTTATAATAAATACAGGGGATTTAGATTTATATTTTAATTTTCCTGTATTTCTGCATTAATTTAAGATTGGCAATTGAACCATGAGTCAGCACTTCCAGAAATTACAACTCTTATTGGATAGCACGAGATGTAACCATCCATATTTTTCTGATAAATATTTTTTAAAAGATAATTTATTACTATATATCCTTGTAATAGTCGATCAAACTTACAGTTGGATTATAGTTTTAAATTTCGTGAGACTATTTATAATATAAATTTTAAGCTTTCTTGATTTGTTGGCATTATTTTGGTATATTTCGAAAGCTCTGATTTATAATTCCTCGTAATATTTACCTGAATAATCTTGAATAGCACATTAACCTATTAGAGGAACATTCGGAGTAACTTTGTGTTGGGCGTTGGCTTCTTTGTGAGATGTTCTAAGAAGTTTTTCATCGATACACAGTAAAAAGTGGGTCCATTTCTAACAATTACGATGTTAGTTTCCAGAACTATAGATCTCTCTTTCTTCAAGGGAAATTAATATCGGCATAGATGGAAATTCATCGAAAATAGGGCTGACAAACAAATATGCATTTGTAGATTCATCTATTTCAGCACAAAATCGAATAGTGACTGTGCCCCATTAAGTCCTAGTGAAATGTAGTTGGAATTCATTCACCATGCCCTTAGTATATGGAATTTTATTTGCAACATAGGCTGAAGCATCTGCTAATTCCCTAAATGTATCTTTTTTCTATCTCAAACTTAAGCTTTGGCCACATCGTAAAGAAGTTAGTAATCCTATGCATGCCAGAGCCGATGGTTTGATTCGGAGATCTTTGTGCCAACATCTTTTATTCTAATGATACTAAAAACAGGAGTTTTTTGTGCTAGCTCTTTTCTGGTCCTCTTATCGTAGTGAAATCATAAATCAAAATGGAACAAAATAGGGGAAATGAAAGCTACAAGTGAAATATATGGGAAATCTAATTTAAAAATAGGATTTACTATTATATTTCAAATTTGAAATTGAAATATATTATTACTTTATTAACATTGAAATTCCAGAGCAATTACAAATGCTTACTCGTTGGATGAGGACAGGAGACATTTAGAGCTGCCCATTTTTTAATGAAACACAACAAAAAAGAGAAAAATAGTAGACAATGATATAATATGAAATATGAAGTATTAAATCTGTTAGTTGAAATATGAAATATGTTATATACAACGATATGATAATGAAATATCAAATATGAAATCTGTTATATACCTTAGCCCTCAAGCTAACTTTGATTTAAAATCCCAATTGAAGCATAGGATGAAGCTATCAAGGGAATTGAAGACAATGTTGACTTTCTTCTTAATGAGGGCAAAAAGGAGGAATTTGACCCTTCTGTTCTTTTAAGGTTTGAGGAGAAGATGAAAACTCTCACCAAATAACACAGTTCCTTGGAGGAGAGAGTGCATCAAGTAGTGAACAAGCATATCAAATGGCTCTCCATGCACAAAGCACTACTGGAGTTTATTCAAATTCAAGTAAAACAGATATGTGACATACGCGGAATTCTAGATGATGTTTGGAAGGATGGGAAGCTCAAGAAGAAGGCCATTGTAGTGAGCAACAAGGATACAACCCAACAAACTGCCAACAATTTGTACAAGGCCCTGAAGGATGCTCAATTTTTTTAACAAGTTTCTAAAATAGGCCTTTCCTGTTACTTGGTTTTTTTCTCAGCGTTGTTATAATGCAGCTTTACAATTGTTATTTTGCTATTGTTTGTATATTGTTGGGCTTCTTGCAGGTAGTCTAACCCTACCTTGATCTTCATTTTTTATCTAGATTTTTAGGGTTTTGTTGTTAGGGTATTACCGCCACTTATTAAGAAACCACAATGCTTTCACTACAAATCCTAGATTTTGAGCCTTTTTCGTACTACGGGGTATAGTCTCCCTCAAAACCATTTACCAATAATAAAAGAGAAATGTTTGTTCTATTTTAAAACTAGTTATTTTAAAGCCACAAATGGTGGAAAATTTAGTATAAATATATCAATTTTATACCATCAAAGGAGGAACAATTTTAGGAGTAAACTTCTTGGAATGTCTTAGGATTGTTCAGTAAACGTTTTCTATGTATCGATTTCTCAATTATTTTGTGAATTGCTTACTTCAGTTATTTTAATGAACCATTGTATAGTTTTTCTTGTCATGGAACTCGTAAGTGTGTAGTAATGACATGCATAATCAAATGTTCATTTATTTTCATCTCAATTACCAAAGTGTTCATGTTTAAATTCAATTATATTTATTTTTAATTTACCTCGTGTGATTAATTGGCTATTATTTGTGTCATGATATTTAGTAGAAAAAAATTCAACTGTGCAAAAAAGAGTTTGAATATTAACATGAATTGTTATTGTTTCAAATATTTTATGTAGGTCGATGTGTGTTAGCAATATTTTGTTGGAAAATAGTGAATAGTGATATTTTTTTATCATTTTTTACTAAAATAATAAATCCACATACTTCTTTCCCTTATCACCTTAAGCATGTGGTAAGCTAGGATGTAGTTGATAGATGTATCCTTGGTAAATCATACAGTGGGAGCTTTAACATAGAATACATTTAGTGTTTCCAAACAATTCTCTTTTCTTCCCTACACTGCCTTTCCTTTCTTACAAATTTTTGGAGAGAGCTTTATCAACATCAAAACCATCCTTTTGAGGAAGTACTATTAACAAAAGACAGAAAAATGAGAGTATAGTGAGATTCATTTAATGTTAATAAGCTACATGCCTACTATTCCACAACTTGATTATCTATAAAACTACATTGTCATTACTCGTACATTAGCTGAACCCCCTCCCAATTCTAAAATGAGTAGGAAATTTAAAACTTCCCAATTTCTACATGTCGGTTTAACAAACCCTCATCAACAAAAGAAATATCCATGATTGCATCATTGTGATAAGGTGCAATTGATATAGAATCAAAATCATTTCTAGCTTAAATAAAAATAGATCTATCCATATTGTGCATCGGAATAGTTTGTGATGGGGGAGTGATAGAAGGCACTTGTGGATTAGCCATATCTACTTTGCAATATTGATAAGGGTTCGAGTACTTAAACATGGTATGCGTAGTGTCATTATTCAAATATTTGACACAATAATGGAAAGTAGATGAAACAGATTGCATATCATGAAGCCATGGATGGGCCAAAAGAAATTTATATTTAAGATTAGTATCCATGATATAAAATGTAGTAGGTGACATTTTAGAGCCAACAAGAAAATCAAAAGTAATAGTTCCTAATGTAGAAAAGGAAATGTCATAAAAACCTCACACATTAGTAATGTCATGATTAATTAAAAGAGGAGAAATACCCATTTTTATGATTAATGATTTATGAAAGATATTAAAATTGGATCCATTATCTACCATGACCTTATGGATAAAGAGTCCTTGGATGTGTGATATAATGACCAAAGTTTGACATTTGTCCATATCATCATTTGAAAGAGTATTAGATATGTCAAAAGTAGTAGACTTATTAGGTTCCTTAAATTCATCCATAAGAGAAGAAAAGAAAACTGGATAAGTATCATTGGCCAAAGTGAAAGAGCACAAAGTGTCTTTTAATATGTCTTTATAACATGTACTATATGAAGTATCTCTAAAAGAGATAGTTTAGAAGGCATGTTACTAAGTTCTTGTAATAAATCAAAGCCCTTATATGGGACATTAATATTATCCGTAGGAGTAGATGGTGGGGGAGGAAATGGTGGATTGCCCCTAGTAGGTTGCTTATTCCATCTTGTGGTCTGTGCATTAACTGTAAGAATTAATAGGTTATAATGATAACATGGTGGGTGGTCATTGGTAACAAGATTGGCTTCAGATTGTATATCAAGATAAGTTTTCATATCAAGCATAATACACTTGAGATCAACATAAGTAGCTTTATTCATATGCAGAGTATGGGTGTGGACCTGATTAGAGTGATAATAACCAGTATGATTCTGTAAGGCATGAAAACAATAAACAATAACACACAAACTATAAATTCACATAAAATTTGGAACCACACATGTCACCCTGAGGATAAGGAAGTTTAGGGTTTGAAATAAATAGGCCTAACTTATAGAAACTTTACAAGAATATTATATTATATGAAGGATTTAATATGTAATGTTCATTAAAATGTATCAACCCTATTTAGACTAACTATATATTTAGAGTTAATAATATAGAAACATGTGTTACAAATGTATTCGGAATTATATTTTAGATCAGATACAAGAGCATATAAAATATAGAAATAATTCGAAGTAGAAGATATCAGTAATCATAAGTGTAAATGGAATAGATAGGATGACTTAGCTAGTCATATATGACAGTTAGGATGTGTTATGGATATATGGAAATAGAGAAAACCTTGCAATTGTGTAAATCATGTTTTATGTGTTTGGGTCTTCCTGGTCAGGACCATATAACTAGGGTAGTACCATATAACACAACTTGACCCTACTGCATGGTTTTTAACCTACAAAAAATGGGGTTCTATAAACTCTTGTGTCATTTTTTTGTCTTTTGAAATATTTAGTGTCACACAAAACCCTAGGATTTACACCTAGACCTACAAATCAAACCCTATATATCTTGTAACGCACTCAAGCACTAGATAAAAAAAATGTAAATTATTTATTTTGACTGACCTCATCAGTCACCCCTTTGTGATTTCACTGAGCGCTAAACTACATTTCATAATCCATGTAGTTATCCTAGTGTTTTGTATTGTATGTGCATGTGATTATCCCTTGTCCTAGTTTTTCCACATTAATATATGTTTAGACTACTTAATCATAGTTAAACGCTTGTTTGTTGAAGAGAAAAACAATATTTATGACCTCCTGTGTTCTATATGTAATATGTATAAGTTTTTCTTTCTTTTTCAATTCAGTATGTGATAGATAGATAGGTGATTTCTATATAATAAATACTTAGGTTAAAATTATGTGTGTGTGTATGAGTTTTTACTTTGAAATTAAGACCTTAGTGGGTAAAAAATTCCAACCCAAAATATATAAACTAAAAGGTAAGAGATTAACAGGTGGGACCATATGGATAAAACAAAAATAAAACCAAGGGGTTCAACACCGTAAACTATAGTTAAAACCGTATATATTGTCTTGACCTTATTTTATGGTCTTGATACAAGATTAAATTATATTAGTGAAATAATTTTTGGAAAGGAAAAATTAGTCTATTTTCACCAATGATCTAGGACTAAGTCCCTCCTCTTGTTAATAGGGAGGCTTCCATCTATTCAATTAAGAGAAAAACAAATATGTGGGTGTTTGTGAAGCTGGGGATCACACATGACTACTCCACTAGACATGCGAAAATTTGTTTTCCCTTAATATTTTGGAGGAATGTTCTCATGATGTGACAAAAAGGGGAGTAAAAATTTAGGGAAGGAGGATTAATTTTGTGAATATAAACTAGCAGAGTTTCGCATCATTAATTAGAATTAATCCACATTTAACTAGGTAAAAACAACTTTGATAACAATGATAAGACTAACAAATCATAGATTCACAAAATTATATTGATCTATTAATCAAAGTAACTAGCAAATTCTTTGGTTGTACAAGATCACCATATGCATAAATTTGAATGTGTGAGGAAATAGAGGAAACATAGAGAAAGAGTAAAATATAAGTATTCCATATCTTTCTTGTATCTTAGTAGTGCAAATATTTCTACTTAGAAGCCTATAATTGGAAACCCCTTAGAATGAGGAGGTATTCAAAATATATAGCTTTAAAAAAAGTCTTTTCATCTACCCCCAACATGACTTTTCACTTATGATGTAGTTAACCACGCCTATTCATGCATTCCTCTTATCACTAATAGTCAAAACCATTTATACCAATTAATTCATTGTTTTGATGGTCTTTTTATAGGTATGGAATAGTTCAAATTTCAAAAATGTGATCTTATAGGAAAAATAACACTCTTTTAATACTCTTTCCTAATCTAACAATGTAGGCTCAAGCTCAATTAACAAATAAAATTCCCCAAAGCATTGAAAGATTCATTTATCTTATCCCAAACTTATCTCCAAGTTTTTTAAACTTCTAGTTTCTTAATGTTGGTTTCTCAATTGGATAAATTGGATATTTTCACTCATTTATTTTCTTGACCCTTAAAATCACACTTTACATATCCAATATTTCATGAAAAATCATTACAACTTGTTATAATAAACACAAATTCACAATTCCTTCGCAATATACTCAAGATTGTCCCTTAAAAGACCTTAAGACAAGGTTTTTTTCTCCAAATATACTTTTAAAATTCCATGGATACCCAAAACATTTTTCAAGGATTCAACAATTTTCATTTGGTTATCCAAACATGTTCCTAAAATTTCAAGGCTCCATTCTACACATAACTACCAATACTGTTATTTTTGCATTCTTACTTTCTACACCCTTAATAGGTATCCTAAAGGCTTCTATCATGTATAAAAATATTTGTATGAACCCTTAAAAAGAAATGAAAGTATTTTAAATAACCCATTATTCCAATTATAATTCCCCAAAAGTTTCACTTCCCCACTATAATTATTCCACCTACTTCTTTTGTAATTCACCCTTAAAAATTAGCCTTCTAACCGTGTTTAATTACTTTCTCCTAGACTATCAAAGATAACTTCAAATCTAACCCTTGGAAATAAAATTTATTTTTAAATATCTTGTTTCACTCTCTTAGGTTCATTAGTACTAAATTTTAGGAAAAAAACTCCTTCATTTGAGGCCCCAAATTTCATGCCCTAGCTAGGTTCTATTGTACACATCTGAAAAACCCGAGAACACAAAAAGGGTTATAAATTTTACTGTATTCTTTTCCAAGGAACTAAATTTCATGTGTGGAGTATTCAATAACCTATATTATTAAATACCTTACCAGATAAGCTCATGGTTTCAAAAAGGAAGCATAAACTCTTAGTTTCCTTGTATAGCCTATAGGTGCAAGCATGTAGTCAGTCCTTCATTACTTCTCTTGTCTCATGAAGTTATGAGAGATTTAAAGATTATAAAGGTTCTTCCAAACATGAACTAAATTTTTATAAATAAACTTTACCTAGGATTCTATTGGCTAAGAAATAAATTCCACAAGTATGTGCCTCCCAAACCGTGTGTGCACATTTTAGCTATAAAATCAAAAGCTTTCTCTATTCTCTTCTATTTAAGGTTTTCATGACTAAACATACCTAATACAAAACCCTAAATTCATCCTTAGGGACATCCAATATACATGGTTTGATATTCAATCTCCTATGTCTTATTTTAAGCCACAAATTGTTACTTAAGCTTGGTTGTCACAGTTTTGACAAGGCTATGGCTTTATTTTCCTTTTTATACCTAGAAAATATCCTTTTCTCCTAGATCTTGAAGAAACCTAAATATACCATATTATTCTTTAATATAATTTTAATATTTAATAAAAATATGAATTTGAGTTGGAAGTAAGAGAATTAACTATCTAACCCATTGATATGGACATGCACAGTCATAACTTGAATTTGCAAATTTTACGTCACAACTTGAAAATACATTCCTAATTCCACTGTAACTTTTAATTTAAAATATTTTATCCAATTACCTAAAAACACATTTTATGATCTAAAGAATAAATTTAATTCTTTTAATTAACCATCAATAGAATTTCAAACCCTCAAATAGGGTATAGAGGTTGACATGATTGTGATTTTCTTAGAAAAAATATTATCACACCTTCTACACATGGATTTAAGGACTATAAAACCTTCAATAAACTATTTAACTCTATATCAAAAATACATAAGGGTAAGTGCATGAAGCTAGGGGGGACCAAAAAGTGGACACAAACCTAAAAAAAGATGAAATGTGTACATGTTTTGCTAGAATGCGCTCGCGTTTTAATTTCTTTGGCTCGGTAATCATCAAACCTATAACGAGTGCATGTTATAATGCGTATG
Source organism: Taxus chinensis (assembly GCA_019776745.2). Lineage (NCBI taxonomy): Eukaryota > Viridiplantae > Streptophyta > Pinopsida > Cupressales > Taxaceae > Taxus > Taxus chinensis. The sequence goes on along the minus strand of CM034151.1, from coordinate 160,856,506 downwards.
CATTTAAAAGAAGTCAAAATGTGCACGTGTATGCATTTTGTGTAGTATGGACCATGCATATGTGTTTTGGTGGTTTATACTTATAAAAATAAATGTTAAGTATAAGATTTATTATTTATTAGAATTTTATTATTTCTTGTACTTTAAATTTATTTTAGTAAATATAAGAAATTAGGGTCACTCTACACCTTATGGAAGTGGTCTGGTAGCTCTAATAGTTATAATCTATAAGATAGTTTTTCAAAATCTAATTTGGTCAGTACTTACTCATTTTTAGGATTTTAGCAAATGACATAAAACTTTCAGGGCATATATATTATAGTCGGTCTTTGTTTTGGGAAAGTATATAGTCATTTTTTAGGTTTTTTGAGCTTCTAAACTAGAATTTTCCCCTACCACTACTAGAATTGGTACTTTTTATTAAATTTGGTCCATAATTCACTTTAGTGACCATGAATTAACTCTATGATGTTTTTCTACTTCTTACTAAACAGAGATCCTCACTTTGTAGATAGATGATTATTCCGTGAATGGGATTCCTGTCCTATGGGCAAAATGAGGTGATTGTAATGTGCCTCCTCCTTAAGATGTGATAACACTACTAGGTGTTGAATGAGTTGTTACAAATAGTACCAAGTGAATTACATCAAGTGAACTCAGATGATTGCTCATTCTTAGAAACATGGTGCTCCATATAAAGATCATCCCCTCACATTTCCTAGCTATAAAAGAATCCTTTCATGGAATAAAATTCATGATTCTTATAAATGATTTTGCTCATATGTCTCTTATGGAGAAAAAAAATGCCCTAATACTTCACAAATAATGGTTCTTGATAACTCAGTGACATGACTGACTCATTTTAGCTTGTTTTAAAGGGTGTTCAATCAACTACAAAATGGCCAAAAATGCCTTTTTAGGCCTTCAAAGGAAGTAGTCTCTCATAAAAATTAAATGAGCCGATCAATCACATTAAACACTATTCCTTATACACTGAAACACATTGAATGATCTTTTTAGGACTTTCCTTTGAGTGAGGTTTTATGATTTAGGGTTTAGGGTTTAGAGCTCGGGGTTTAGGGTATAGGGCTAAGGGTTTAGGACTCAAGTTTAAGAGTTTAGGGTTTAAGGTTTAGTGTTTAAAGGATCATAGTTTAGATTTTAGGGTTTAGGGTTCAGAGCTTAGGGATTAGGGTTCATGATTTAGGGTTTATGGTTTAGGGTTTAGAGTTTAGGGTTTATGGTTCAGGGTTAAGGGTTTAGGATTTATGGCTAAAGGTTCAAGGTTTGGGGTTTAGGGGTCAAGGTTGATAGTTTAGGGTTTATGGCTCAAGGTTCATGGTTTGGGGTTTAGGGATCAGGGTTGAGGGTTGAGGATTTAGGGTTGAGAGTTGAGGGTTTATGGTTTAGGGTTCAGGGTTTAGTTTTTAGGGTTTAATATTGAGGGTTTATGTTTTAGGGTTCAAGGTTTAGGGTTTTGGCTTAGGGCTTGTGGCTTAGGGCCTAGGGTTCAGGGATTGGGGTTTAGGGTTTAGGGCTCAAGGTTTAGGGTTTAGGGGTCATGGTTTAGGTTTTAGGGTTTAGGATTTAGGGTTTAGAGTTTAGGGTTTATGGATTATGGTTTAGGGTATAGGGTTTAGGGTTTAAGGCTCAGGGTTTAAGGTTTTAGGTTGAGGATTCAGGGTTTATGATTTAGGGTTTAGGAGTTAGGTTTTAAGGTTTAGGGTTGGGGATTTAGGGTTTACGGTTCAAGGTTTCAGAGTTAGAGTTTAAGGTTTAAAGGTCAAGGATCAGGGTTTATGGAAAAGGGTTCAGGGTTTAGGGTTTAGGGATAAGGGTTGAGGGTTTAGGTTTTAGGGTTGAGAGTTGAGGGTTTAGGGTTTAGGGCTCAAAATTTATTTTTTAAGGTTTAGGGCTTAGGGTTTATGTTTAAGGGTTCAAGGTTTAGGGTTTTTGCTTAGGGATTATGGCTTAGGGCCTAGGGTTCAGGGCTTAGAGTTTAGGCTTTAAGACTCAAGGTTTAGGGTTTAGGGGTCAAAGTTTAGGTTTTAGGGTGTAGGGTTTACCATTTAGGGATTAAGGTTTGAGGGTTTAGGGTTTAGGACTCAAGGATCATGGTTTAAGGTTTAGGGTTTATGATTTAGGGTTTAGGAGTTATGGTTTTAAGGTTTAAAGGTCATGGTTCAAGGTTTAGGATTTAAGGCTCGAGGTGTAGGGTTTAGGTTTTTAGGGTTAATGGTTTAGAGCTAAGGGTTTAGGGTTTAGGGTTTGGGTGTTTAGGGCTTAGGGCTTAAGGTTTAGGGCTTAAGGTTTAGGGTTTATGGTTTATGGCTTAGGGCTTAGGGCTTAGGGTTTAGGGTTTATGGTTTAGGGCTCAGGGCTAAGGGTTTAGGATTTAGTCCTTGGGGTTAAGATTTTAGGGTTTAGGGGTCAGGGTTTAGAGTTTACAATTTAGTTTTTAGGGTTTAGGGTTTAGGGTTTGGGGTTTAGGGTTTAGGGTTTAGGGACCTTT
>CM034151.1:160801494-160848994 GCA_019776745.2 Taxus chinensis | reverse complement strand
TATATTTTTTTAAATATCTATAATATTCTTTAATTTATTTACATAAATTATAACATAAAGAGTGGTGAAAATACTCTTAAGTAATCTTGAAAATCTTCAAAATTATCTTTTGCAGAATTTTTTTAACTACCTTAAAATCAAGTACAAAATCAACAAAACTTAAGTAAAATTAACATGTTCTATTGAATAAAGAAATAGTTATCACATGAAATGTTGAGAATTTAGAAATTATCTCATTTGATAGATAATTGGGCTTTCAATTCTAGCATAGATAAAACGAGAATTATTATGTGGATAAAAGGGTACAAAGACTTTTATTTCTTTTGGCCTTTTGCATTTTAAGTAATTATAGTCAAGGGTGTTTCATACCCTAAGCAACCTAGGCAGTTTCCGAGGGCACCTAATGGGTAGGGACTCCAAAATGGTTTTTCTCAAGTTAGCCTTTCCAATCAAGGTTGGCTCTCTCAGCTAGTTTGAAATAATAAGTAACTACAATTCATTATTTATATACATACAAACAATAAATTCACTAGACATGAAAGAAAAGTTGTAGAAGTCAGAGTCAGAGTCAAATTTATTTATGTGATTGAATTGTGTCGATCTTTGACACAAATTTATGCGAATTTGAAGAGTAGGTCCGTAGGACATGGCATAAATTCGGTGTATACTTGTTACAAATTTGAAAATTTAAAAGATTACAAAAAATAAATTCTATAACGATACAATTAGTTTCACATATCAAGTGTTAACGTGAGGACTATTGAGCCTAAGGGCAATATAAACATGATTCTGATAAAAATTATGGATTATCACTAAAGGTGAAATTTAGGAATACTCTAAATACAAGTAGTCCCAAAAGAGCATTCAAATTTAACAAATGGAGCAAATTTTCTATTACTCATAACAGAAATATTTCAACAAAAACTTAGACAAATAATGAATATGAAGAAAGAATAAAATGAATGATTATAAAAGGAGAAAGAAAATATATTCTGGTTTACTCAAAGGGAGGAGAATTTTAATAATATTATTTTTAGGTTGTGTTTAAGAAATTGTAAGAGTAATATATAATATTACTAAATATGTTTCATAGTCAATAGAATATTCTTAATCGTATTACTAGTTTTGAATTGATTGGCTTTGAAGATACTTGAAATGATTTTATATTTAGAAAGTACAATTGTATTTAAATAATATATATTAACATTTAATAATGTTTCTCTACTAATTTTCAAATGAATGTTTGTAACATGCATTTCATTTGCATATGAAAATAACCTCTTCCTACAATGTACAACAAATAAATAAGGTATTTAGTATCTAACGTTCTTATTTATCTTCAAAAAACAAATAGATTTCAATAGTTAATGGTTGGTTCTAGGGGTTGTGGGGTGAGGGGCAGGGCGTACGCTCTGAGCACTTCGTAGGGCAATCCGAAAGTGTAATTTGGCCTTGATTATAGTTAATAAATTTATCTTAGAAGTGGGTAATAAAATATTTTAAATTTATTTTCATCAAAGCCTTTCAAAATAGTGAAAAAACTTGAGAGAGATTATAAATATTTTATCTATGTAGTAGGAGTAAATGTATAAATCTCATATCCTATAATATCAACATAAACATGTGTATTATTACTAGAGGGAGAATTTTTTTACCAATAAATGTTATCATAGGCATGTGATTATAATTAGAAGAAGTGTGTTGATCTGTGACATATTGATTTAGAATAAGATGTATGAATATAAATAGGTTATTGTACTAAATAATATATGAAACTCAAGAGAATGGGTGGTATTATGATAAGATGAAGTGGTTAAATAAACATGGGGATTGAAGAAGTAGATCTATTTAAAAGATTCAATAGATGTAGATGAGACTTGACATGATACAATAAAGGCAATGAAGATGATTTGGCAAGATCCAAGTGAGAAAATTTTGTTTTTCTAAACTTAGCTCGATTGAATAATAATCACCTAAAACAAGCATAATTAACTCTAAAAAAATATTTCCATGTGTTAAAAAGATCAATTCCTAGTTTCAACTAAACTCTCATTACTTCATTGTTAGAATAAAGAGATAAAAAATACAAACTGAGAAGAGTGCAAGAATAGAAATATGAGAAACATGTGACGTTGAAAATTATATATAAACAATCAAGACAAAAATTATATTACAACATAAATATTTTTAAAATATTTAATTTATTTGATCTACCTAATACAAAAGTAAGAAGTTATATTAGAAACATCTAAACAATTACCTTAAGTTTTTTAATAAAATGTTATTAATAAATAACAATTATTAAAAAAATAAAAATAATAACTATACTAGAAAAATAGAATTTTGATATATTTTATTCTATACATACCACAACATCTTCCCTAAACATAAAAAAAAAAAATCTATATTATTTTAAATCGTATCCCCTTAAATATGAAATCTATTGACAACATCAAATAATACTTAAATGAATATATTTAATACTTAAATGAATATATTTAGCATAGTGCCCATTCATTTCATGTTTAATGCTTGTGGGTGGAACGTCATAATTATAGCCATATTAATCTAATACTCATTTTCCACAAAAGGATTCTTCTTAATGAGTTGTAAAAGATATATGATTCATTTATCAAAATATCGTAAAATAATGATGTCATATGACAACAATGGTGACAAGAGAAAAATGAATGCATTAGGTTGAACACTTTAGTCATAATTGGAAGGTCACATCTTCAAAACTCAATAGGTTAAAAATAGATACTTCATTTACTCGAGTCATATGTGAAGGAACCCTCCCAAAAGCCGAGTCAAATTCATATACCCTTCTAACAAACTTTTCAAGCTTTGAAATTATGGCTCCTGTTTTTCAATTTCATAGTCCCTTAGTTTTGGGACGTGGCTAATTATTTGTATTTATATGTGTGTGTTTATCGGTTTATATTAAGCTTTAGTTGGTATTTGTTTTATGTTTTTGGCCTTGTGATTAGTTCAACATTCTTTTCATGTTTTCTCGATTCTTTCGTGATTTCTCTCTTTTGGATAGTTTTTATTTATTTATAATTGTTTAAATAACCACCATTATTACTATGTGGGTCCTTTTTCTTGGTTTTTTTTCCCTCTGTTAATATTTTGTATTTGTCTTATTTATTGTGAGTAGGCATGCATATCAATAGAGTTTTAATTAGAATTATGAAATTGTGTGATGAGGAAAAATAGGTTCTTAGTTTGGTTTTCAAGTATAGAGATCAAATAGAAGTTTAGACATATGTTATAGATACCAAAGGCGCTAAAAAAACACTAGTATGGTAATTCTAGAGGACAGCGACTCTAACTGTAAGGAAGTTATATGCAAAAGGGGTAAGCTCTCAATCCAAATGAAAAAGGGATAAGCTCTCAATCCTCAAGTCCAACAAGTAGGTGTGAAACGGTGAGAAAAGCTATGAGTTAAGTAGTGAATTTTTTAATCTTAAAATGATGATGAAATAGTGATAAAATGCCAAAAAGGGACACACACACACACACATACCTGACTCCATCGCCCATGGGTGATGACATTGGATACGGAAATTCCAAACCCGACACAATTTCTGATGGGTGGTGGCGTCAACCATAGAGGAACACTGAGGTAAAATGGGTGAAAAACATGTGACGTGAAATATGAGAGATAACTAGAATAAATGATGAAGGTCCAAGGTAAATGAAGGTATGAATAATAACATGCAATAAGCACAAACAAGTGGACATAATGCGATAGATATACATGATGCATACAATATGTGAGTAAAAGGAAGAAATTAGTTGAGCGTAAAGAAACTTTGTCACAATAGCGACATCTTTCGAATGATGTGTTCTAGCCCACATCACCAATTTCAATCATACTGGATTCTAAGTAAGTTCTTTGAGGCACCCACTTAGGAGGAAAATGTATTAGCACCCCCTTCATAAGAGCGAGCATAAAAATTGAGGTGTATACATATGCCCCAACTGAAGATCAAAACATGTCACAATAGTGAAACACTTGATTTTTTTCCATAAAATTATCAATGTAGTGCATGAAATCCAAAGTAAATGTTGAAATAAAGTAAGTAGTAATGAAAATGCTATGAAGAATAAATGAACTCCAATAAATGAAATATACCTACCTCGTACATACCTACTATTAGTGCAAAATCACAGCACCCCTGAATGGCCTGGGTGTTGAATGGGGCATTCAGTGTGATTGCACAACATGGGACCATCTCTCAAGCTGTGGGACTTGCAAAACTTGAGATGGACCTCCGAAGAAAGTTGTTTCTTGCTTCCTAGTCTTCTTGCCACAAGCTACTCCAGTGCAGGAAGAACCTATTATATCCTAATCTAACCATTCCAAGGGGACAAAGAGAGAGAGAGAAAGAGAGAGAGAGAGAGAGAGAGGTGAAGATCCTACACTAAGTGGTGATACACCAGAAAAGGAAGTGGTTGAATAAAAAATCTAACTGCCTGAAGTGGAGAGAGGTGAGCAGAGGAGAGGGTGGACAGAATGCACCACGGACCAGAGATAGTTTTCACACAAAGAAACACTTAGAAGCCCATTAAGCACAGCCCCCAAAATCTGCAACAAACATCAGAATATGCACAGTATGCCCTACGAAAATGATAGGTAAGAAGAGATAATAAAATGAGCCAAGGATGGAAAAATGCATCACGAAACAGATTTTATTGCTCCAAAGTTACACGGTACATCATCAGTGAGCAAGAGGAAAGAAAATGCAATTATAGATCCATGGGAGGAGGCTTAGACTCCACATTCTACACTAAGGAAGAAAGAAAAGGGGGGCAGGAGAGAAAAGATCAACCCATTGAATATGCCCCTTTATTACAATATATACGAAGAATGAGAGAGAGGAGGGAAGAATTTGAATCTTACTGCAATCACCTTGAGATATGCATTGAACTCTGCTTTGAAATTTTGACAACCATCAATAAATTCCTCCTCTTAAATCCACCTACAATTTGTCGATTCTGGTTCCCTATGTCTGCTCAGCGTGTTGAAGAAGGAAAACGGCAGATTGAATCGAATCAGATCTGGTAGCTGAAGAAATCAGATTCTGTATTAATGGCCTGAAAGACATTTTCCCATTTTTCACCTATTAAAGCCTATTAAGAATGATATTTTATGTTTCCATGGCATAGCAGGTGTCAAGACATTTCCAAAAAGTCTTCTCCCACCCAAATATGAGTTTCTAGTCAAAAGATATGGCCATTTGAAGTTTCAGGTCCCGGGAGCACAATATTTAAAGAGTCTATCCATACAAGGTCCACGTTCCAGCCTCGCACATATTAGAGATACAACTCCTTCCTTTCACTTCTGAAATAGCGTTGGACTGACATGTGGCGGCTTCTGCAAGTTGCATGGTGTTCTTTTGTATTCTGAGTGAGCTTCTTTGCTCAGCGTGCCAAAAGTTTGACCCTGGACACGTGGAGGCCTGATGCTTGTTTAGAAACCCACCCCAAAATTTAATTTTGAAATAGTGCCAGACTGACACGTGGAAGCTTCCACAGGCCTGCCTCTACTTTGACTATTCAACCCCCCTGACTCTCTCCCTTTTTTTGACCTGGGACACGTGGCGAGCCCGCACTCATTTGAAACCCTGCTCAGGACTTTACCTTGGAAGGAGTGTCGTTAAGACACGTGGCACCTTCCGCATGTACTCTATACTTAGTTGTTTTAGGCCCACTCTCCTTTTTGACCTTTGTTGACCATTGCCCACTTTTGAATGTGCACCATTTAGACACTTGGCAGCCTCCGCTGACTCTCTATACTTAGCCAATTTCAAGCTTGTTCTGAGTCATTTGTAGAGCCCGAAGACTTTAAGCCTTCACCATTTCTTTTCCTTTGAGCCTCTAGTTATTTGACATTATTTGTTATCCCCGACCATGTTACTCCATTTTAGAGCCCGCCTATAAATTTTCTGTTAGATTTGAAGCACGGATCGTTCCACGGGGCCATTTCTTTAATTTCTTCTTGCACGGGGTCATTTGATCTTTCCCAAGCCCTTCTAGTCCATTGTAGAGTCCCTTTGTTACCTGATTGTAGGATTTGAACGTGATTTCTTTGGTTTCTTCTGTGTAGGGTAATAGCTGACCAACTTTACCCAGGGGGAAAAATTGGGATAACAATTTGGCGACTCGGAGGGGCATCAACCTGCTAGATAAAGGGACCAATAGCCTTCAAGTATCCATTGGGCATGGAGTCAAGAATGATGGCCTGATACTTATCCTACCTCTGATCCATGAGCCCAACTGTTTACACTCTCAATTTTCATAAGAAATATTGAAACAAGGCTTTTGAGACTAGAGAATTGTTTTGACGTGAGGCTTTCATCTGTCCCTGAATGGACTGTTTCGAAGATGACTTTAGTTTCTCTGCATTTGTTTTATTTTGAAATTCTCCATGAATACTAAAGGACTTGGCCTTGACATTCTCGACCAATACGAACAAAACTTATGTACAAAGATAAAAATCATACATGCTTCAAATGAGACATGAAGAGTGTGCATAAGCACTTCTTTTGCTGAAAAAAAGTCTACTCCTATTGCTACACTAACCAGAAAAAAGGAGGCTAAACAAATCCTGCTATAGGTAGGGAGAAGTAGCTTTTCTTTCTCAAAACGGATAGCCATACAAATTATTTAACATTGAAGATGGCTTCCTGGATGAGTGAAAATCTTACCATAAGCCGATCCTCCACCCAAATCATCAAGGTGTCAATTGGAAATAAGAATGCCTCTTTTAGTTTCTCTTCATTTGGATTGAAGAGGCATTGCAGCTGATCCTTGGCACATTGGAGCTCATCCTCATACTTAGAAGCAAGCATGACTAGTTGTGGCTTCTCCCTTTTCTCCAATGAAGTCAGGTATCTTATTGGGCAAGGTTTGATCCTTTGGATGTGCCCCTTACTTTGAATTTCAACTCCAAGAATGGAGTCTTCTTATTAACCTTCCTAGGTGGATGGTGTGAGAGAGATGATGACATCCTCTTGCTCTTTCCCTTCCTTCTCTTGTGAAGAACACAGAAGACTAATATCTTCTAATGTTGGTCCCAGAGAGCTGTTATGAAGTGCAGGTTGTTGTCCTTGAATGTCCTCCTTCATGGTATTAGGCTCATGTGCTTGGAAGATAATTGATGGAGGATCAAATGATCTAATCTCCATGGGATCTTCTCCATCATAGAAATCGTCTAAGTCAGATAGATAATCTATCTCCTTGTTGTCCTATTGCATATGCTCGACCTCCTCCATGGTGTCCTCCTGATCTGTAACTTGCTCACCATGGTTCCCTTCATCCTCTAACATAAAGTTTGAAAGTTCAAACTCTTCTTCAACATTATAGCTTGAAGGGGATGAAGTGGGAGGAAGAATTGAGGGTTCTTCTATGGCCTTCTCCGTAGTTGGAGCCTCTGAAACTGTATGTTCCTTCTCCATCATGGGTTCATCGATCAAATCAGGCCATTGGAATGAAAGCAAAAAATCTTCAATGATGATTTCTTCATTCAGTGGCTTCAACTCTAATTTGATCTCTCCCATCTGCTCCTCTTCAATTTGACTTTGAGCTGATTTTTCCTCATCCTCAATTCGTTTTGCATCTTGGATCAAGTCAACATCTTCTTCAGAAAAAGTTCCATTAGGGACACTGCATTCATAGTAAACAGACTGTTGATCTTCTTCTTCTTCTTCTTGTTCTTCTTCTGCGACAAACTCATCCTCAACCACCATTGGATCCTCAACCCTGACCTCCTTTATTGGCTTGACCATTAAGGGGATCTTTGTAAATCTAAATTTGGTAGCCCAACTCTTCAGATTATCTATCATTTCTCCTTTGTTGGTCTCTACCTCTTGTTATTTTCCTTGACTGGATTCTTAAGTCTCTTCCCAACATGGGCTTGGGAAAGTAAGAGGAGTGACAGGTTAGGGTTCAACCAGCTTTACAATTGTTTGTGGTGGGGAGGGAGGTGGAACTTCTGGTTTTTTTAGAGGGGATGACTACTTTGGAAAGAAAAGGGGAAAATAATTTAAATGGCGTGGAAGATCAAGAGATGGAGAAGAGAAATCAATACTTGGCACAACAAATCTGGGGCTTGACTCATGACACTACTGAAATGATAAAGATTGAGAAAGAGAAAATGAAGGACAAGGAGCTAGTGACTGACTTACCCATTGAAAAGGTTGTCTCACACTTTGCTCATAAGCCTCACTGTCCTCAATCCACTATGTAAGTTGAGGTAGCACTTCAACCATGAAGTCAAGCTTCTCTTAAGGGCTGTAATGTCTTGGAAAAGGACCTCGCCATGGACAAGGTGCCATACAACAAATCTTGAATGCCTTCATTTGTGTTATGGCTCTTGATTGAACCATGCTAGCATCCATTTTTTTAATCTTCTCCAACAGATTTACCTCTTCCATTTGACTGTTGTCATCACATGCATACCCCTGTTCTTGATAAGCTCCATAGCCAAACTGGTTTCGGCAAATGCTCATATGGGTAAGCATGATTATTTTGGATCTCATAATAATGCTGATCTGGAGGAGTTGGGAAATGCATTGGAGGTGTATTGTATTGTTGCTGCAAGTGTGAGTTCCACGAAGGAAATGAACTCATGATTGCAAAACTTCATGATATGGAAGAAAATGAAAGATGTGGACATAAATATGAATGAAAAATGGATGGAAATGGATGGAAAATTCTGTAACTCAGAGCATGGGTTATTTGACTAGAAGGATTTTACAGATGTGCTTGCATGTGCCTTAAAGGTTGAACCTTAACAAGAACACACCGACCTGCTAAGATGAAGTGGTAAGGTGCTTCAGACCTTTCCCATAAGGTGTGCTAAAACTGTTAGTGAAGAATCACAACACCCCCGAATGGCTTAGGTGTGGATTAGGGCATTCAGTGTGATTGCACAACATTGGAAAATCTCTCAAGCTATGGGAATTACAAAACTTGAGATGGGCCTCCGAAGAAATCCAGTTCTTTCTTCCTAATCTACCTACCACAAGCTACTCTAGTGCAGGAAGAAGCTATTATATCCTAATCTAACCATTTTGAGGAGACAGAGAGAGAGAGAGAGAGGGTGAAAGAGACTACACTAAGTGGTGATACACCATAAAAGTAAGTGGTTGAATAATGGATCCAACTGCCTGAAGTGGAGAGAGATGAGTAGAGGAGAGGGTGGACAGAATTCACCATGAATCAGAGATAGTTTTCACATAGATCAACACTTAAAAACCCATTAAGCATAGCCCCCACAATTTGTAACAAACATCAAAATATGCACAATATACCCTACGACAATGAGAGGTAAGAAGAGACAATAAAGTGAGCCAAGGATGGACAGATGCCACAAAACAGATTTTATTGCTCCAAAAGTTACACGTTACATCATCAGTGGGTAAGAGGCAAGAAAACACCATTACTGAGCAATGAGAGGAGGCTTAGACTCCACATTCTACCATAAGGAAGAAAGAGAAGGGGGGCAGGAGAGAAAACATCAACCCTTTGAATATTCCCCTTCATTATAATATATAGGAAGAATGAGAAAGAGGAGGGAAGAATTTGAATCCGGCTTCAACCACCTTGAGATATGCTTTGAATCCTTCTTTGAAAGTTTGACCACCATCAATCAATGCCCCCTCTTAAATCCACCTACAATCTATCAATTTTGGTTCCCTATGTGTTCTTGGCATGTTGAAGAAGGAAAATGGCAAATAGAATAGAATCATATCTGGTAGTTGAAGAAATCAGATTCTGTATTAATGACCTAGAAGAATTTTTCTTATTTATAACCCTTTAAATCCTATTAAGAATGATATTTTATGTTTCCATGGTGTAGAGGGCGTCGAGACATTTCCAAAAAGTCTTCTCTTGTCCAAATCTGAGTTTCTAGTAATAAGATATGGCCATTTGAAGTTTCATGTCGCGGAAGCACAATATTTAAAGAGTTTGTCCATATAGGGTCCACGTGGTAGCCTCACACATGTTAGAGATATGGCTCCTTCCTTTAACTTTTGAAATAGTGTCTGACTGACATGTGGCATCTTCTACAGGCTCCATGGTGTTCCTTTGTATTCTTCCTGAGTTTCTTTTCTCGATGGGGCCAAAAGTCTGACCCTAGACACGTGGAGGCCTTGTGCTTATTTGGAAACCTGCCCCAAATTTTAATTTTGAAATAACACCAAATTGAGATGTGGAAACTTTCGCGGGCCTACCGCTGCTTTGACTATTCAACCCTTGATTCTGTCCCTTTTTGGACCTTGTACATGCGGCGAGCCTGCACTCATTTGAAAACCCGCTCAGAACTTTACCTTTGAAGGAGTGTCGTTAGGACATGTTGCACCTTCCACGTGCACTCTATACTTATTCGTTTAGCACTCGCTCTCCTTTTTTACCTCTGTTGACCATTGGCTATGTGGGAGGTTGTCACAAGTTTGAGTCTCCACCCAAAATCTCAGTTTTGAATGTGTGTCGTTCGAACACTTGGAAGCCTCTGCTGAATCTCTATACTTCGCCAATTTCGGGCTTGTTCTGAGTCATTTTCAGATTTCAAAGACTTCGAGCCTTCATTGTTTATTTTCCTTTGAGCCTCTGGTTCCCTGAAAATTTTTCTTCTCCCCAGCCCTACTATTCCATTTTAAAGCCCACTTGTAACATGTCTATTGGATTTGAAGCACAACTCATTCTATGGGGTGGTTTCTTGAATTTCTTCTTTCATGGGGTTGTTTGATCGTTTGCAGGCCCTTCCAATCCAATGTAGAGTTCCTTTTTTGCCTGATTGTAGGATTCTAATGTGGTTTCTCTTGTTTCTTCTGTGTGGGGTTGTGGTTGACCAATTTTACCTAGGGGGAAAAATTGGGATAACACCTACAAGTGTCACTCAGCTTGTATATGGCAATCATAATAGTTTCTTGGAAAACTTAATAAATAAGAGTAAAAAAGAGATTTTAGAACAAGATTAGTAAATAAGACATAAATCACCTAGTTAAGAGGTCATGGGAGGGATGATAATCCAGAGGAAGATAACAATTTTGAAGGGAACACATTACGAATGGGTATATTTAATAAGGGTTATAAAGTGTGATAAAAGGTGCTAACCGATATATGATGCCATGGAGTTAACAATCCTTTAGGTAGCGATAAATAGATTACAAAAGCATGTGAAAGGGGAAGAAATGGTCATATAAAACCAAGTGGGATGAAACTAGAGTAAAATAGTAGGTTGATGTAGTGGGTAGGGGCTCCAAAATAGTTTTCCTTAGGTCAGCCTTTCCAAGCAAGGTCGGGTCTCTCGGCTAGTTTGAAATAATAAATAACCAAAATTCATTACTCAAATATATACAAATAGTAAATTCATTAAACATGTAAGATAGGTTATAATAATCAAAGTTAGAGTCAAAGTTATTTATGTAATTGAATTGTGTACATCTGTGACACAATTTTATGCGAGTTTGAAGAGAAGGTTCGCAGGACAGGACATAAATTTAGTGTAAACTTATTACACATTTGAAAATTTATAAGACCACAAACAATAAATTCTATACTGATACAATTACTTTTGTATATCAAGTGTTAACATGAGGTGCAACACTTTTGAGCCTCGAGGAAATGGAAACATGAATCTAATAAAAAAAATTGACTATTGTTAGATTAGGTATTTACCTTAACTTATGTTCACCTAGGTACTTCATTTACTTTTATCGTATTTATCTTCACCCACTTATGTGTGTAGATATTTCTTTTATATTATTTAGATATTAGGAGATATTATCTAGTTGTTAGGTATAGTTCTTTCCTTGATCCATGGTATTGACTAGTTCTTTCCTTGATCTATGGTATTGACTAGATCCTTGATGTCTAGTTCTCTCCTAAATCTATGGTCGTGACTAGTTATTTCCTTGATTTATGGCTTGATCTACGACCTTGACTAGTTATTAGATTATTATTTCTTTCCTATAAAAGTAGGGCCCATTCTCATTGTATTTCATTGAGTTCCATAATAATATATGAAATTGCTACTCATTTTTTTGCAAAGGTTTTATGTAAAGTTATTCTAGCTAATTTCTTTAATCTTATAGATCATGGTGTTTGATTAGCATATGTGTTCTTGGCTTGGTACAATCAGGTTATCGTTCCTTTTAATTATCACTAAAGGGGAAATTTAGGAATATTTTGAATACAAGTAGTCCCAAAAAAACACTGGGAGAGTGCACCAAGTTGGGGGGCCAAAAGGGGGTCTTAAGTGGACGCATTTTTCTAAAAAAAAACTTCAACTTGTACAAGTTTTTCTAAATAGTTACACTCAAATTGGAAGATATTGTAGAAATACGAATCGTAGAATTTTGAGTGTAGTTTCTAAGCTACTAAATTTTATTGAAAATGGATAAGTTTAAGTGGTTCAAAAAACTAAAATACAAATAGATTCTCCTATTTTTGTTAAAAAACATAATAGAGTAACTTTCGTGCACCCCACCATTTTTTAGCACCATTTAGTATTTTAGAAAACCCTTTGGTAGAAATATAGCTAGGAGCATCTAGTTCGGGCTCCATTTTTAAAAATATTTATTTAGTGAATTTTTTTTATTTATGATTCTTCTAGTACTAAAATTTTATGTTTTGAAAAATAACAGAGCTCCGACCGTGTGCCCCTTAACTACCTCAAAAATATCGAAAATTAGAATTTTTTTTGAATATGTATAGAATTATGCCTAGTTAGGCTAGTATATTTTTTTTTTAATTTCGATCACCCAAAAAAAAAGCACATCATGAAAGATAGACATATTTAAACTTCAAAAAATAGTTATAAAAAGGCATAGTTAGAAAATAAATAATATGGAAACCTTATATTAGTTAGAAAATTTGGAAAATTATATTTTTAGAAAGAAGAGACTCTGCTATGTGTCGTAGTATAATTTTAAAAAAATGGATCGATTATTTTATTTTGATTTATCATAGAGGAAGTGTTGTTTTTATATTTTCTTGTAAAAACTCATTGTTTGTTGTGTTTTTGTAGGTCCATGCCTCAGGCTTGGTGATCCAAACAAGATCCCAAGCCTTGAGGCATGGCTTGGAAAAAGAGAAAACACAAAATGCGTACGTGTTTTTCTTTGTTTTATATATTGTGGTCCCCCAATGTCCCTTTCATCACTTTCATGGGAATTCTGCAAACATTCTTTTTTGTCTGCAATATTCTCTACATTCTTGCACGATTTTTTATTATTTCATTTTGTCTCCTACCCCACTAGTTAATTTTTTCTAATCATGGGTGATAAACGTCAAGCTAAGGAAAAGAGGAAAGTTAATAATAAAATACCGAAGCAATTGGAAGAGAAGAGAATAAAGAAATTGAAGAGAATGTAAAAACTTCGAGCAGGGCATGGTACATTTACTATATCAAATGTAGTTAATCTATTAGAAAATTTAGATGAAATACATAATGAAAATGTAGAGAATAATGATTTTGCAATGAATAATGATATTGAATTGAATGATAATGTTGGTATTTATGAAGAAATTGATATGAATTCAATTGTTGAACCCTTACTTGAGAATCCAAATGTTAACCCCCAAAATTTGTATGAAAACACTGAATGAAGAAAGTAACCTTGTAAGTGAATCTTCACCTCTAAGAACACCTCCTTCCATTTCACAAAGAAAATCAATTCACTTAATTGAAATTGATGAAAATATTATAAAACCAATGCCTAACAAAATGTCTGAAAGAAATGTGAGAAGAAAAACTAGTGGAATTTGGGATAATTACTTTGAGAATTTAAATGACACACAAAGATGTCAATTATTTGTTTAATTTATGAAATTAATTAATATGAGATCTATAATGAAGACCCTAGGGTTAAGAACATCTAATGTTGTTGATCAAAATGCGTCAATTGTTGAATACATACATAAAACATATCAAACTATAGGTGGCAAAAGATGCACCAAAGATAGTAATGCTACACGATGTGCACTAACTAATTGTATAGTAAGTGATAAAACAGTTAATAAATGCTTGATTAGAAAAATAAGCATTGCTTTGAAGCTAAACAGAAAAACACTAACTAAAGCAATAGAGAGATGTAAACATGTTGAGTTAGTCAATAACACTGACTGTTGGGATTTCTCTAAAAGACTTCCATTAAAAGACAAGAATACATCTGATATTCTAAAAGAATTAAATGTAAAATTTTGGAATGAGAACACAAGGGTGACACTGATTAGAATAGATACATTAAAAAGAAGAATAGGTTCCTGTAATCGTGATTTGTGTGCAAAACATTTCTTAGTTATGACTCAAATAGAATTGTTCTCTAATTTTACAAATGAAAATCCACAAATTAACATTAGCCAAAGATTCTTTGAAATGAGCGAACCCTTTTATGTGAAAATCAATCACTCACGTACCACTTGTTGTTGCAGGCATCATGTTGAATTTTTAATGCATTATGATGTTTTTTGTCAAATACGTAGTGTTTTGCATACTGACATCATGTTGCAGGAGTATAGAATAAATTTCCCACAAAAATTTTCAGGAGAATTTATTTTGACAATATTTTGTGAAAAATCAAGAAGACAATTTTTTTATAACAAAGCATGTTTGGATGGAATGTGCAATGTATGCGGTGGCTTTCCAAATTTGAAAAGTTGTATCCACGAGGAGAGTACATATTCAATAGGAAAATAATTGGTTGATTTCACTAAATATAAATTGGTGGCATATCAATTAAAAGATAGAAAAGAATCTAAGAGGTGTGAGTTTCTTATAAAATAATTACCTGTATCAGAAGATATGGTCAAATTCAGAGAGGAAATTTTTTATGAGTATGCAAGGCACACACATAGAGCTCGATGGTTGAATGAACAATGCAAGTTAAGAAAGGAAACATTCCCACTTGGTACTATTGTTTCAGTAGTTGACTTCGCAGAGAATTACACATCACAGCCACAAATGGAGGTTTAGTCTCAATATTATAACTCAGTGCAAGTTTCTATTTTTGTGCATATAACATTCATGCACTCTCCTAAAAGCACTGAGAAAGATAAAAAAATATTAATATAGTATGATATCTACATCAGTGTTGATCAAACACATTGTATAGAATATGTTCAAGGGTGTTTCCAGGTGTTTTATGTGAACTTGTATGAGAGGAAAATTAGTTTTGATCAACATTACATTTGGTCAGACAACTACACATCACAATTCAAGAATGCATGGATGTTTTATTAGCTAAGTAGGATGTATAAAGAAACAAATTTACAACATATCTAGAGTTTTACTGATGCATGGCATGGAAAAGGAGAGCATAATGGTGCAGGAGCATGGGTGAAAAGAGCACTTGCAAGAGAAGAGTTAAAGTTCAAGGATGGTGCTAAATTTACAGATGTAAAAAGTATTGTTGATTAGTGTGTCAAGAATATGGGCCATGAATCTCAAGAGAGATCAACGGTTCATAGATATTTTTGGTTGATAGAGTAACAACATCTGACAAACTTTGAAGATTGTATGATATTTGCAGGATCAAGTGATATGCACTCATTCTGTAGTTCATATGCAAATGCTTGGACTATTTATACTAAGTGCATGACATGTTTTTGTATATCATGCATTGATTTTGCATGGATTGAATGTGAGTCACATCAGTGGGTGGATGAATGGACTTGTAGACCTCTAATTCCTCTCGAAACACATCAAGTTCCATGAGCATTACATCTTGCAGGATCTTTAGATCAAATGACAACATCACCTGACTTTGACCAAGTCTCTGATTTAGTGCAACAAGGTACATACATATATGTACATGTCATGTCTTAGATTTATAAATTATTAAATGGTCAACTCTTAATGTATTTATAAATTAACTAGACAGTTTTATTTTGTGATACATAGGGTACATTTTGTAGTTATTGCGAGAAACTTTAACAAAGAGGGAACATACTACTTCTTATCTCGTTGTATAGAGGGGAAAAAAATTTGACTTCCACAGTCATTGATGGTGAAGTCCTTGAGTATCCCACTAGATCAATGGTACTCACTAGAACTTGGCTTCGATGATATCCTATCAAAAAATCAAACATTTGGTTGTTTGAAGACTATGAAGCACATCAGAAGATACTTCACTATTCACATTTGGCCCTTACAACAAATATTAAATTGATCAAATATCGAGGACGGGCATCAAACAAAATTTTTTGGAAGGTTCGTGAATCAAATCATGAATCAATTCTTGCTACTGTCAAGAATAAATTTGATCCTTGCAGTTCATTGGATTGAATTTGCAAAAGTATGTTCTTCATGAATTTAATTTGAATATTTACTTAAATGATTCTGTTTAAATTTTGTATGATTTAAAATTATATTCAATTTCTTACTAACATGTTTATGTAGGTTAGTGGTGCCAAAAAATCTTCCACCTTCATGTGGTTGGCACGTGTTTATTATTCTTGAAGCCAAGTGAAGATAAGAAAAATTAAATATTAAAAAGTAACAACAAACAGAAATTCTCATTTCTCCACCTATATTGTAAAAATATCTTATTAAAATTCTCATTTCACCACCTGTATTGTATGAACCACCTATATTATTTAGGTCATTGGCAATGGACAACCTTACACTGACTCAGTCTGAATGGATATGGAGAAAACCGTGAGAGGATTTTGTAGAGGACTTCAACATGGAGGTTTTGGATCCGACGATACATCTCTAGGTGCCACGGAGTCTGAGAAATCACCCATCAAAGATATGGCGTGTTTGGGCCTCAAGGTTCTTAAACGACTACGCTCGGACAAAGTAGCCTGAAATCACGGGGAGTGTAGGGAACCAAAACGAAGCCTCCACTAGCATTCACCTGGCCACCCCGACGTGTTGGCATAGTTGGTTTGGTCCCACGAGCTTCCATTTGCAAACTACAACATCTGACAACCCTAAACTGACTCAGACTGCACTATTTCTCACATTTACAAATAATATCACAACAAGAGAACCAGATGGATTCAGTGAAAAATATGAGAGGATTTCATAGAGGGCCCTGATGTGGAGGTCGTGGATTTGACGAGACATTTCTAGGTCCCACAGAGTTTGAGAAATCACCCATCAAAGATATGGTGTATTTGGCCTCAAGGCTCTTAAGGGACTACGCGTGGATGGCGTAGCCCGAAAGCACGAAGAGCATAGGGAACCAAAACAAAGCCTCCAATAGCATTCACCAGGCCACCCCGACTTTTTGGTGTAGTTGGTTCGGTCCCATGAGCTTCCGTTTGCAAACTACAACCTCTTACAGCGCTAACCTGACTCAGACTACACAACGTGAGAATGGGACGGATACTAAGAACAACATGAGAATATTTCGTAGAGGACTTCAACTTAGAGCTCTCAAATCTGACGAGACATCTCTAGGTGCCACGGAGTCTGAGAAATCACCCGTCGAAGATATGGCATGTTTAGGCCTCAAGGCTCTTAAGTGACTACGCCTGGACGGGGTGGCCTGAAAGCACGGGGAGCGTAGGGAACCAAAAAAAATCCTCCATAGTGTTCACTACACCATACAGATGTGTTGGCCTAGAAATTTCGATCTGACAAGCTACCGTTTGTAAAATACAGCATCTAGTAGCCTTACACTGACTTAGACCACACTATTTTGCGCATTTGCAAACAATAGGACAATGAGAGAACCGAATGGAGATGGAAAAAATTGCGAGAGGATTTCATAGAATGCCCTGACCTGGAGCTTTTAGATCTGATGAGATGTCTCTAGGTGCCATAGAGTTCGAGAAATCACCCGTCAAAGATATGGCATGATTTGGCCCAAGGGCTCTTAACCGACTACGCCCAGACAAGGTAGCCCGAAAGAATGGAGAATGCAGGGAACAAAAAAAAAAGATCCACTAGCATTTACCTAGCCACCCCAACATGTTGGCATAGTTGGTTTGGTCCCACAAGCTTCCGTTTACAAATTACAACCTCTGGCAGCCCTATACTGACTCAGACTGCACTATTTCGCACATTTGCAAACAATAGCACAACGTGAGAACCAGAGGGAGATGGAAAAAAATGCAAGAGGATTTCATAGAGGGTCCTGAAATGGACGTCTCAAATTTAATGAGATGTCTCTAGGTGCCACGGAGTTTGAAAAATCACCCGTCGAAGATATGGCATATTTGGTCCTCAGGGCTATTAAGCGACTACGCCCGGATGAGGTAGTCCAAAAGCATGGGGAGCATAGGGAACCAAAAGGAAGCCTCCAATAGTGTTCACAAGGCCACCCTGATGTGTTCGCGTAGTTAGTTTGGTACCATGAGCTTCAATTTGCAAACTACAGCCTCTTGCAGCCCTACACTAACTCAAACTGCACTATTTCATGTGTTTGCAAACTATAGCACGGCGAGAGAAACAGATGGATATGGATAAAACCATGAGATAATTTCATAGAGGGATTCAACATGGATCTCTCGAATCTAACGAGATGTCCCTAGGTGCCACAGAGTCTGAGAAATAACTTGTTGACGATATGGCATGTTTGCAGCTCAGGGCTCTTAAGTGACTACACCCAGATGGAGTAGCATGAAAGCACAAGGAGTGTAGGGAACCAAAACGAATATTCCACTAGTGTTCACCAAGCCACCCCAATGTTTTTACGTAGTTGGTTTGGTCCCATGAACTTCCATTTGCAAACTACAGCCTCTGACAGCCCTACACTTACTCAAACTGCACTATTTCTCACATTTCCAAACATTAGCACATCGAGAGAACCAGATGAAGATGGAGAAAACCGTGAGAGGATTTCATATAGGGATTCAACATGGAGTTATTGGATCTAACGATACATCTCTAGGTGCCACGAAGTCTGAGAAATCACCCATTGAAGATATGGCATGTTTGGGTCTCAAGCCTCTTAAGTGACTACGCCAGGACGGGGCAACCCAAAAGCACGGGGAGCATAGGGAACCAAAAAAATCCTTCAATAGAGTTCACTAGGCCACCCCGATGTGTTGGCATAGTTGGTTTTGTCCCATGAGCTTCTGTTTGCAAACTACAACCTCTGGCAGCCCTACACTAACTTAGACTGCACTATTTTGTGCATTTGCAAACGATAGGACATCAAGGGAACCGAATGGAGATGGAAATAACCATAAGAGGAATTCATATATTTTCTAAACATGGAGCTCTTATATCTAATGAGATGTCTCTAGGTTCCACAGAGTCTGAGAAATCACCCGTCAAAGATATGGCGTGATTGGCCCTCGGGGCTCTTAAGCGACTATGCCCGGATGGGGTAGCGCAAAAGCACGGGGAATGTAGGGAAAAAAAATGAATGCTCCACTAGCATTCATGTGGCCAATATGACATGTTGGCGTAGTTGGTTTGGTCCCACGAGCTTTTTTTTGCAAACTACAACCTCCGACAACCCTACACTGACTCAGACTGCACTATTTTACGCATTTGAAAACAATAGCACAACGAGAGAACGAGATGGAGAAGGAGAAAATTGTGACATATTTCATAGAAGGATCTGACATGGAGGACTCAGATCTAATGAGATATCTCTAGGTGCCACGGAGTCTGATAAATCACCCGTCGAAGATATGGCATGTTTGGGCCTCAGGGCTTTTAAGCGACTACACCCAAACGAGGTAGCCCGAACGTATAGGGAGCATAAGGAACGAAAATTAAGCCTCCACTAGCATTCACCAAGCCACTGTGACATGTTGGCGTAGTTGGTTTGGTCCCATGAGCTTTCGTTTGAAAACTACAGCCTCTGGCAGCCCTACACTGACTCAAACTACACTATTTAATGCATTTGCAAACAACAACACAGTGAGAGAACTAGATGGAGACGGAGAAAACCATGAAAGGCTTTCGTAGAGGGCTTAAACATGGAGCTCTCAGATCTAATGAGACATTTTTACGTGCCATAGAGTCTGAGAAATCACCTGTCAAAGAAATGGTGTGTTTGGGCATTAGGGCTCTTAAGCGACTACTCCCGGATGTGGTAGCTTGAAAGCACAGGGAGCGTAGGGAACCAAAAGGAAGCATCCACTAGCATTCACCAGGCCACCATGACGTGTTGGCGTAATTTTTTTTGTCCCACGAACTTCCATTTTCAATCTACAAACTCTGGAAGCCCTACATTGACTCAAACTGCATTATTTCACGCTTTTGCAAACAATAGTACATCGAGAGAACCGGATGGAGATGGTGAAAACTGCGAGAGGATTTCATAGAATACAGAAATCTAACCTAAATAGTCAGAGTAATAGAATAAATTATCATTATATTTCTCACATATAAAATGAATTTCTACCTTCAAAAAAGAAACTATTGGTGAATGCTCAATCAAAAAATAAATTATAATTCTAAATGAGTTTCAGGCTCAATTATCAATACTTCATTACAGTTTTTCTTGCCAATATGCTAGTTTTAGAACTACCTGTTTGATTTGTGAAGTTGAAGCAGCTGGGATTAATAAAAATAATCAACTTGGCATGTTGTATTTAAGATTATCCATGATTCTATCGACAACATCACATAGATCTTCCATTCCAGTTAAGTTGTGAACCTTCCACACTTCCCATTTTTCCTTTTCTTCTGCTGATATCTTATCTTTAAGTTCTTCAAGATATTTTTGGGTAATCAAATTGACTCTTTATGACTTTCGTGAGGCATTTCTTCTTGAATCATAGTGACATCTTCACCTAATTATTTTTCTTCACGATGTTCATTGTCATCTAAAGTTGAAGATTGAATATTTATATGGCCTTCGGCTTCTTTTTGGGCACAAACAACCTTTTGTAATGTCCAAAATAAATCAGGCTCTTCATTCTAAGTTTGATTGCAGATATTCATTCTTTCAAAATGAATAGATGGAACATTAGTGGTCTCCCCAAAAAAATTAAGTTCATATTCTACATAGTTGCATCCTATGGCAAAATCATTGAACATAGGTGGTTTCCTCAACCCATGCTTTCGGGCTACCCCGTCCGGGCATAGTCGCTTAAGAGCCCTGAGGCCCAATCACGCCATATCTTTGTTGTGTGATTCTCAAACTCCATGGCACCTAGAGACATCTCATCAGATCTGATAGCTCCATGTTAGGGAACTCTATGAAAGCATCTCGTGGTCTTTTCCATCTCCATTTGGTTCTCTCGTTGTCCTATTGTTTACAAACGTGTGAAATAATGTAGTCTAAGTAAGTGTAAGACTGCTATATGTTGTATTTTGGAAACAGTTGTGTGTGGGAACAAACTAACTATTCCAACACGTCCAAATGGCCTGGTGAACACTACTAAAGGTTTTTTTTGGTTCCCTATGCTCCTCATGCTTTCAGGCTACCTCGTTCGGGCATAGTCTCTTAAGAGCCCTCAGACCAAACCACCTTATATCTTCGACATTTGATTTCTCGGACTCTGTGGCACCTAGAGATGTATCGTTGGATCTAAAACCTCCATGTTGAAGCCCTCTATGAAATACTCTGGTGGTTTTCTCCATCTCTTCCATTTCTGTCGCTATCCTTTTATTTGTAAATGCGCGAAATAGTGTAGTCTAAGTCAGTGTAAGGCTACTAGATTTTGTATTTTTAGAATGGTAGCTTATGGGACCAAACCATCTAGGCTAACACATCTGTATGGCCTAGAGAATACTACTAGAGGATTTTTTTTGGTTCCCTACACTGCTTGTGCTTTCAGGGTACCTCGTCCGGGCATAGTCCCTTAAGAGCCCTGATGCCTAAGCACGCCATATCTTCGACGGGTGATTTCTCAGACTCCGTGGCACCTAGAGATGTCTCGTCATATCTAAGACCTCCATCTTGGCACCCTATACAAAATTCTCTCGTGATTTTCTCCTTCTCCATCTAGTTCTCTCGTTGTGCTATTGTTTGTAAACATGAGAAATAGTGCAGTTTGACTTAGTGTAGGGCTGCCAAAGGCTTTAGTTTGCAAACGAAATCTCATGGGACCAAACCAACTATGCTAAAACATCGGGGTGGCCAGGTGAACACTATTGGAGCATTCATTTCGGTTCCCTATGCTTACCGTGCTTTCAGGCTACCCCGTCTGGGCGTAGTAGCTTAAGAGCCTTGAAGCCCAACCACACCATATCTTCAACGGGTGATTTCTTGGACTCCATGGCACCTAGACACGTCTTGTCAAATCCAAGATCTCCATATTGGGGCACTCTACGAAATCCTCTCACGATTTTTTCCATCTCCATTTGGTTCTCTCACTGACCTATTATTTGCAAACGTGCGAAATAATGTAGTCTAAGTCAGTGTAAGGCTGCTAAATATTGTATTTTGCAAATGGTAGCTTGTGGGACCAAACCGTCTATGACAACATGTTCATATGGCCTATTGAACTCTAGTGGAGGAAATTTTAGGTTCCCTATGTTTCTCATGCTTTCGAGCTACCCCGTCCGGGCGTAGTCGCAGAAGAGCCCTGAGGCCCAAACACGTCATATCTTTGACGAGTGATTTATCAGACTCTGTGGCACCTAGAGATATCTCTTTAGATCCAAGAGATCTAATTTGAAGCCCTATAATAACTCCTATCATGGTTTTCTCCATCTCCATCTAGTTCTCTCGCTGTGCTATTGTTTGCAAACATGCGAAATAGTGTAGTTTGAGTCAGTATAGGGCTGCTAAAGGATGTAGTTTGCAAACGAAAGCTCTTGGGACCAAACCAACTATGCAAACCCATCGAGGTGCCTACGTGAACACTAGTGGAGGCTTATTTTTGGTTCCCTACGGTCCTCGTGCTTTTGGGCTACCCCGTACGGGCGTAGTCGTTTAAGAGCTATGAGGCCCAATCATGTCATATATTTGACAGCTGATTTCTCGGACTCTATGGCATGTAGAGATGTCTCGTCAGATCTAAAACCTCCACATCAGGGAACCCTATGAAATTATCTCACAATTTTTTCCATCTCTGTTCGGTTCTCTCACTATCCTATTGTTTGCAAACACGCAAAATAGTGCAGTTTGAGTTAGTGTAAGGTTGTCAGACATTGTACTTTGCAAACGGAAGTTCATGGGATCAAACCAACTATGAAAACACATCCAAATTACCTGGTGCACACTACTATAGGATTATTTTTTGTTCCCTATGCTGCCCATGCTTTCGGGCTACCCCGTCCGAGCGTAGTCGCTTAAGAGCCATGAGGCCCAATCACGTCATATCTTCGACAGGTGATTTCTCAAACTTCATCGTAACTAGAGAAATCTCGTCTAATTGGAGACCTCCATGATGGGGCCCTCTATGAAATCCACTCACATTTTTCTCTGTCTCCATCTGGTTCTCTGATCAGGGGTTCATTTCTGAAAGTTCCCTAAACATCTCTAAATGGTGTTAGTGCAGAAGATCATCTCGAGATCTTTCCAACGACTGTGAGAACGTGACAAATGGACATCGGGAGCTCTAGATATGTTCGGTCAAAGTTTGGTCAATGGGAAAGTCAACTCTTGTCAACTGGTCAATATTTGGACCAATCGCACTGTGACACGTGGCTTGCCAACACTCGTAGAATGTTCTCGATTTGCCTATCGGGAAACAACAAGTGGACTACATGATTATTTCTATTCCACATTGTATGGGTCAAAATAATATTATTTGGTAAGGCCATTTTCCAAAAGCCACATGTATATATTAATGTGTATACATTAATATTAACTCCACTAACCGCCAAATTTCCATGTGGAGGAGTGAAGCGGTGGTGGGGAGGAATTTTAATGGCATTAAGCCATGCATGGACTGTTCCACGTGGAATAAGGAGGATTGAAGCGGTTGTTGGGGGGCGGTTTTAAACCCAACGTGGTCTTTGACTACTATGCGCGTGGAAAGGCTTAAATAAAGCCTAAGATTTTAATCCACTGCTCCACTTGGGATTTAATCCCGTGTCAATCCAATGCCGCGCTTCCTATGGGATTTAATCCCATTAAAAATTCAAATGCTGCTTACGGGATATTTATCTCATTAAAATATTCAATCAGCTAAAATGGGAATGAATCCCATATTCTATGCAAACCTCCCAAGTGGGAAATATTTGATCCCAAATTATATGGTACGGGCTAGGTTAAAAATAGCCTATGGATGATATTAAAATGCATTATTTTTGGGCCCTAAAAATGTATAAATAGGGAACCCATTTGCATTGTAAAACATATTCCACACACCGAAACCACGGAGAAGCTCATTGCTAGAGCACGGAAAAGGTGGACACAACACGAGCTTATTATTTGTTGAGCTTGTTTTGGACACATTGGACACAACATGAGCTTATTATTTGTTAAGATTTTTGTGGACACATTGGACACAACACGAGCTTATTATTTGTTAAGCTTGTTGTGGACACATTGGTGCACACGGAGACACCGATCCCGAGCTTATTATTTGTTAAGCTTATTTGTGGGATGTGTCGACAGGTATTGTCTATTGGCCTATTACTTTAGGAAATATTAGATGGAATATTTGTGATTGGGAGTGAAATGTAAACTACCCAATAGGCCCATAGCGCCACACCAATTACTTGCAAATCCTGGATTGTCGACCGGGAGTGCTAGCTTCGCATTGTTTGTGTCGGGAAGGCCGATCACAGCCGAAGGAGATTGTACACCAGGAAGGTGGAAGTTGGTGCTATTTTTCACCCTTGTCGTCCGAAGAACTGGTGTACTAGTAGGAAAGTAAAATTCCGTTAGGTTTTCTTTTGAAAGTACTATTGTAACTTACAAGTTTTGACTAGTGGAACGGTTCAATCACGAACCTGGAGACGTAGGCAATTGCCGAACTCCGTAATCAATCTGTGTGCAATTGTCATTATTGTCTTGCATTATTTTAAATTGATTACTTAAAAGGAGTAAATTATTGGCAAATAATTAAAGCCTATAAGGGTCCGAGATTAGGTCGTAATAATCTGATTATTTTTGGATCATTCTCTCACTATGCTATTGTTTGTAAATGAGAGAAATAGTGCAGTCTAAGTTAGTGTAGGACTGCCAAAGGTTGTAGTTTGCAAACGGAAGCTCATGGGATCAAACCACTTACTCCAACACATCCATATGGCCTGGAAAATGCTACTGGAGGCTTCATTTTGGTTCCCTACGCTCCATGTGATTTCGGGCTACCTCAACCCGATGTAGTCGCTTAAGGGCCCTGAGGCCCAATCACGCCATATCTTCGATGGGTGATTTCTCAAACTCCGTGGCACCTAGAGTCATCTCATCAGATCAAAAACTTCCACTTTAGGGAACTCTACAAAATCCTCTTGTGGTTTTTTCCATCTCCATTCAGTTCTCTCGATGTCCTATTATTTGTAAACGCGTGAAATAGTGTAGTCTGAGTTAGTGTAGGGCTGCCAGATGTTGTAGTTTGCAAACGGAAGCTCGTGGGACCGAACCAAATATGCCAACACATCTAAATGGCCTAGTGAATGCTACAGGATGCTTCATTTTGGTTCAATATGCTCCTTGTGTTTTCGGGCTACCTCGTATGAGCGTAGTCGTTTAAGAGCCCTGAGGCCCAAACATGCCATATCTTCGACGGGTGATTTCTTAGACTCCGTGGCACCTAGAGAATTCTTTTTAGATCTGATACCTCCATGTCAGGTCCGTCTACAAAATATTCTTGCGGTTTTATATGTCTCCATCCGGTTCTCTCACTGTGCTATTGTTTGCAAACACGTGAAATAGTGCAGTTTGAGTCAGTGTAGGGCTACCCCATTTGGGTGTAGTTGCTTAAGAGACCTAAATGACTAGATGGAAAAAATGCATCGCAAAACATATTTTATTGCTCCATGAGTTCACACAGTACATCATTAGTGGGAAAGAGGCAAGAAAATATCGTTATAGAGCCGTGAGAAAAGGCTTAGCATCCATATTCTACCCTAAGGAAGAAGGAGAGAGGGGGGTAGAGGGAAACAAATACCAACTCCTAGAAAAATGCCCATTTTTTACAATATATAGGAAGAATAAGAGAGAGAGGAGGGAAGAATTCAAACTTTATTCTAACCAATCCCAAAAGCGCATTGAATTCTACTCTAAAAGCTAAACCACCAACCCTCAATGCCCCCTGCAAATCGGCCTATAACCTGTCAATTCTGCCTCAATTTTCTTTTTGGTGTGTTGATGGAAGAAGAATGGTGGATCAAATCAAATCCGATCTGGTTGTTGGAGCAATCAGATTCTTCATTAATGGCCTAAAATATGTTTTCCCATTTTTTCACCCACCAAATCCTTTTCAAAAATAATATTTCATACTTCTAGGGTGTAGAGGATGTTGATACCTTTCCAAAAAGTCTTTTCCCACCTAAATCCAAGTTTCCAGTCAAAAGATATGGCTGTTTGAAGATCAGGGTCATGGTCGCACAATATTTAAAGAGTTTGTCCATACCGGGTCCACGTGGCAGCATCACACATCTTGAAGATTTAGCCCTTGCCTTTCACTCTTTAAATCATGCAAGACTTACACGTGGTGGCTTCTGTGAGCTCCTCAGGCTCCTTCATATTTTTCCTGAGTCCTTCTTGCTTCGCCGGGTATATGTCTAATTCTAGACATCTGGAGGCCTCGCGCTCATTTGGAAAGTGTCCCAAGACTTTACCTTTGAAATTTCACAGTCGAGACACATGGAGGCTTCCACTTACCTTTTGTACTTAGCTGATTCGAGCCTGCTCCCTTTTCAGACCTGGGACATGTGGAAGGCCTGCGCTCGTCTGAGACTTCATTTTGGGGTCACTCCTTTGAAATTACACTGATGTGACATGTGGTACCATCCGCTAGCTCTCTATACTTAGTCGTTTTATGGCTGACTTTGTCCCATTTCAGACCTAGGACACGCGGTGAGCCTGCCGCTTGTTTGAGACTGGTCCTTATGTTGTCCCTTTTCAATTTGTGTTATTGAGGCATGTGGCACTCTCCGTTGGCTCTACCCCATCTTAAATTTTCAACGGCTGGTGAGACTTTTTCTCTAACTCCTGGTTACGTGGCAGACTGGCACTCATTTTAAGACCACTCTTTGGACCCAACCTTGGTGTTCCGCCGAGATGACACGTAAAGGCTTCCTTTGTCCTATCTCAAGCTTAGACCTTTCAATGACTGACTCTATCCCTATTTTTGACTCTGAATGCATGTAGGGATGGAGTTTGTTTAGGTTCTCCTCTTTAGACTCAACATTTGGATAAGTTCCAATGAGGTAGTGAAATATTCCACTAATTCTTTGATGCTTAACAATTTTAGGCTTGCTTTGTCCCTTTTTTGTAAAGTCTGAAGACTTTGAGCCTTTCTCTATTTCTCTCCTTTGAGCCTGTAGTTTTCTTTTGTGTCATTCGGCCTCATATGTGACCTTTATCCTCCATTATAGAGCCCTCCTGTAACTTGACTATTGGATTTGAATCATAGACTCGTTCGAAGGAAACGCCTCTTAGAATTCTTCTTGTGCAGGGTCAGGTTTGATCAATTTTCCCGGGGGGTTAAATTGAGATAACAATTTTGGGACTCATGGGGACATCTTCTTGCTAGATGTAGAGACCAGTAGCCTTGTTGCATCCATTGGGCATGGATTCGTGAATGATGGCCTGGTACTGATCTTGTCCTTGAAATGGACTCCCTGATTGCTTGCATTTACTAACTTTGAGCTTGTCCTAGAAATGGACCATCTCGAAAATGATTTTAGTTGCTCTGTATTTGTCTCATTTGAAATCAACAACTATACATGTAACTATGGGTCTCTCTGTTGCTTATTTTGAAGGGTGTGGCGCATGGTACCTCCGGAGCAATGTGAACAAAACTTATGTATAAAGACAAAATCATAAATGCCTCAAATGAGACATGCAGAGTGTGCAAAAGAAATTCTTCTACTGAAAACAAACCTAAACCTACTCCTACACTAACCAGAGGGAAAAGGGACTCAGAAAAATCATGCAACTGGTAGGGAGAAGTAGCTTTTCTTCCTCAAAAAGGGGTAGCCATGCAAATGATTTGACACTGAATATGCCTACTTGCATGAGTGAAAAACTGACTAGAAACCGGTCCTCCACCGAAATCATCAAGGTATCTACATCAACCAAAAATACGTCCTTAAGCTGATTGGTATTAGACTCTTAGAGGTTCTGATGGTGACCCTTGGTCCTTTGAACCTCATCCTCATGCCCTGAAGTGGGCATGACTTATTTTGGCTTCTCCCTTGGCTCCAATGAAGCCAAGTACCTGATTGGGCATGGTTTGATCCTTTGGATGTGCGCATCGCTTTGAAATTCAACTCCAAAAATGGAGTCTTCCTGCTGACTTCCCTTGGTGGATAGTGTGAGAGAGATGATGAAATCCTTTAGCTCCTTCCCTTCCTCCCCCTGTAAATTGAGGCAGCACTTCAATAATGAAGTCAAGATTCTCCTGGGGGTTGTAAAGTCTTGGAAAAGGGT
Source organism: Taxus chinensis (assembly GCA_019776745.2). NCBI lineage: Eukaryota > Viridiplantae > Streptophyta > Pinopsida > Cupressales > Taxaceae > Taxus > Taxus chinensis. Next base: position 160,820,564 of record CM034151.1, on the reverse strand, counting down.
TGGCCCGGGGACAAGGTGCCCTGAAATCAATCCTGAATGCCTTCATCTGTGTTGTAGCCCTGGAATGCACCATGCTAGCCTCCATTATTTGGATCTTTTCCAACATATTAGTGTTCTCCATATAATTTTCACTATCATATGCGTCCCCTTGTTCTTGATAAGCCCCATGGCAAAACTAGCTCTGACACTACTCATAAGGGTAATCATAATGGTTCTAGATTTGATCATAATGGTGATCTGGAGGAGTTGGGAAATACATTAGAGGCGGACTACATCATTTTTCCTTTAAGTGTGAGTTCTAAGAAGGAAATGAAGTCATGATTACACAACCTCAATGAATGACAAGATATGAAAGAGATGGAAGAAAATGGATGGAATGGATGTGAGTAAGGTCTACAACTTCAGAGATGGGTTGTAGACCAGATGGAGCACCATATGTGCTTGCATATGCCTTAAGAGGATGAATCTTAACAGGAACACACCACCATGCTAAGATTAATTGGTAAGGTGCTTCAGACCTATTCCATCGGGTGTGCCAAAAATGTTAGTGCAAAATCATAGCACCCCCAAATGGCCTCAGATCTGGGTGGGACATTCAATGTGATTACATAACATGCGACCATCTCTCAAGCTATGGGAAATGAAAACCTGATATGGCCTTCTAGAGAAAGTCGGCTCTTGCTTCCAAATCTACCTGCCACAAGCTACTCTTGTGCAGGCCAAAACTATTATATCCTAATTTTATCATTCCAAGGGGACAGGGGGAGAGAGAGGGTGAAAGAGGGCCTACACTAAGCAGTGATACACTAGAAAAGGAAGTGGCTAGTCATGGATCCAAACTACTTAAAGTGGAGAGAGGTGAGAAGAGAAGAGGGTGGACACGATGCACCACAATCTAGAGATAGATTTCACACCAAACACCACTTTGAACCCACTAAACATAGCTCCTAGAACCTGCAATAGACATCAAAAATATGCACAGTATACCCTGCAACAATGAGAGGTGGGAAGAGACAATAAAATAAGGGAGGATAGACAAAATGGATCACAAAACATATTTTATTGATCCATGAGTTCACACAGTACATAATTAGTGGGAAAGAGGAAATAAAATTCTGTTACAGAGCTGTGCGAAGAGGCTTAGACTCCACATTATACCCTAAGGAAGAAGGAGGGGGGGGGTTGAGGGAAACAATGACCAACCCCTAGAAAAATTTCCCTCTTTTACAATATATAGGAAAAATAAGAGAGATACAAGGGAATAATTTGAACTTTGTTACAACCACTCCCAAAAGAGCATTGAATCCTTCTCTGAAAGCTCAACCACCCACCCTCAATTCCCCCTGTGAATCCACCTAAAACCTATCAAGTCTACTTCGATTGTCTGTTTGGTGTGTTGAGGGAAGAAGAACAGTGGATCAAATAAAATCTGATTTGCTAGTTGGAGCAATCAAATTTTGCGTTAATGTCCTGAAAGATGTTTTCCCATTTTTTCACCCTCCAAATCCTATTAAAAAAATATTTCATTCTTCTAATGCATAGAGGATGTTAAGACCTTTCCAAAAATTCTTCTCCTGCCTAAATCCAAGTTTCCAGTCGAAAGATATGGCTGTTTGAAGATTCAGGTCACGGGAGCACAATATTTAAAGAGTCTGTCCATACCGGGTCCATGTGGGAGCCTCACACATCTTGAAGATTCAGCCCTTGCCTTTCACTCTTGAAATCATGTCAGACTGAAACGTGACGGCTTCCACAGGCTCCTTAGGCTACTTTATATTTTTCCTAAGTCCTTCTTACTTGGCGGACATATGTCTGATCTTGGAAATGTGGAGGCCTCAAGCTCATTTGGAAACTATCCCAAGAATTTACCTTTTAAGTTACATGGTTGAGACATGTGGAGGCTTCCGCTTACCTTTTGTACTTAGCTGATTCGAGCCTGGACCCTTTTCAAACCTGGGACATGTGGAAGGCCAGCGCTCATCTAAGACTCCATTTTCGGTCACCCCCTTGAAATTGCGTTGATGTGACACGTGGCACCATCCGCTAGTTCTCTATACTTAGTCGTTTTATGGAAGAATTTGTCCCATTTTAGACCTGGGACGTGTGGCGAGCTTGCGCTTGTTTTAGACTGGCCCGTAGGCCATCCCTTTTCAATTTGCATCGTTGAGGCATGTGGCACCTTTCACTAGCTTTTTCCCATCTTGACTTTTCAATGGCTGGTGAGACCTTTTCTCCAACCCTTGGCTACATGGTGGACTGGCGCTCATTTTTGGACCACTCTTTGGACCCAGCCTTGGTGTTGCGTCTAGATGATGCATAGAGGCTTGTGTTGTCATGTCCTGAGATTGGACCTTTCAATGACCGGCTTTGTCCCCATTTTTTACTTTGGACACGTGGAGGGCTGGCACTTGTTTGGGGTCTCGTCTTTGGACTTAACCTTTGGATAAGCGCCAATGAGGCACATTGAAGCTTCCGCCGATTCTTCCATACTTAACCAATTTGGGCTCGCTCTGTCCCTTTTTTATAAAGCCCGGAAAATTTGAGCCTTTCTCTTTTTTTCTCCTCTGAGCCTCTAGTTTTCTTTTATATCGTTCAACCCCATATTTTACCTTGCTCCTCCATTGTATAGCCTTCCTGTAACTCGACTCTTTGATTTGAATCGGAGGCTCGTTCGATGGAAATACCTCTTAGAATTCTTCCTATGCAGGGTCGGGTTTGATCAATTTTGTTGAGGGGTAAAATTGAGATAACAGTAATATTTTCTTCATCACATATCGGAAAAACATATTCACTTTTGAGTTGGGTTGATTCTAGCTCATTGTGTTGTTTCTTGTCTTTGAACCTTCCTTCTATTGATGGTAGGATGCGATCTTCTTCCATGAAATTTAACATTTGTGAGACTCATGGCTTTATTTTTTTCCACACCTTTTGCAAAAATAAATTATTTTTCATTTTCTTATACCCAAGTTATTTTTTCTTCCTTAGGGATTTTTTCTTTTGACTTCCTTCATTTTTCAAAGATGAGGCTTGCGAGGAAGAACCCTTAAATTAATTTCCTTTTCTAATCAGCATTGAAAATGGTTTTCTCTTTCATTCATATATTCAACCATTTGATCAAATGTTAGAGCCTTTAATTAATTTATTTCTTGTAAAGGATCTGAGTAGGTTGAATATGTAGGAAGAAGGGTTTTTGTTAAAGCGTGTGTGCGCGTGCCCTCATACACACGCACGCATGTCTTTTTTTTAACTAGTGGCTTCGACATAGTTCTTAATTGCATGAATGTAAAAGGACAAACTCATGACATCACCCTTCCTCAGCTCAAGTTTGAACAATGTTGATGAAAAACTATAACAAATCCAATTTAAAGTGAGAATCATACAATTCATTCAAATTATTGAATTCTTTCCATGCAATATCATACCTTTGAATGTGAAGAAAAAGAATGTATCAACTAAGGCCCTCATTAAGATTAACGTTTTCAAATTATTTTTCTTCTTTATGAGGGCCTTAATTTGAAATAAGTTCCCTGTATATAAAATGTCATACATGGTGATAAGTTCCCTATATATTTAGTTTTCTTGCTTTCAAAATGTATACCTTGAGATAATGAGGAAATGGGCAGTAGTTATCTGCATTTCTCCTTTTTTGAAAAATTTGTTTTGTCTTCCAAACTTTGCATTAAAATGACTTGCACAAATGAATACTTACTAAAAAAAAAATCAAAAAATAATTAAAATGAATTTTCATTTAATTGATAAAAGCATTAAAAAAATACTTATCTCAAAATCAGCCTATAAAAGTTGTCCTCCACACGGCCTTTGTGCCTTTGAATATGAAATTTTATGGGAACTTCCACTTTTCATGTAGGTTTTAAACCAATCGATTGTGTGAGAAGATCTAATCGGGCAGGCATAAAAAAGGATAATATTTATATAATAAAGACAGGACTTATCTTGTTATGTTATGATTTTTTCTCCTTGCCTAAGCGCCACCTGAAAGGTGATTTGTCTGTTTTTTTGGCCAGCACACACTTTTAGATGCCTCCAATAAGCCCTTTGTGAGGATTAAAACAACCTTTATAATATAAAAAATTTAGTTTATCTACTCATTCTCCTTCACACTGTAGTCCAACGCACCATATGCAGTAACAAATTCACCCAATCAAGGGCTGTGCAGCCCAACAATCAAAAGAATCGCTAAAATCACTTCCACATAATCAACTAAGGCTGAAAGAGATTAGATAAATTAGTAGTTAATTAATTCAAATGAAAAAGGGGAAAAACCACACAATCTTTGAGACATCGACACCAACGAAACACCCTTCATCTCAGCTGAAACGCCACATTGGAACTGATAGAGCCAACAAATACATCATCCTACTCAGCTGAAGATTAAAATTCTATAGAGTTTGATTCACTGTGAATGAACATGGAGAATGGAGAATTGTAGGATGAATGGGGAGATAAAATTATTGCAATTTTGGAGTTTAGATACCCATGTTAGATTAGGTATAAGAATGAAAAATTAACAATATTAGTGAACCCAAAAATTTTATTACCATTATTTATTGAAATGAAGAAGATTACAATATATAAAGTCAAGATTTTGGTTCAAAAATTTTATTACCATTATTTATTGAAATGAAGAAGATTACAATATATAAAGTCAAGATTTTGGCTATTAATTTCCCCTTCTTTAAGGTGAGTCTTCTTATTCTTTTAAGAATGACTTTTCATCTATATTAAATTAGGAAAAAGTTTATGATACCTAGGATTAACATATATTACAATAATGTTACAAATCTCTAGAAACGATTAATAAAAAATAATTTTAAAATCATGGTCAAAACATTTATCTTCCCTCTAGAAGCAATTCCTATGTCTAGGCTTACTTGTTACTTCAAAAAATAAAAAACATGAAGACTAACAAATGGCCTAGGGTTATAACAGGTGAAGATATAGATGAAAGAAATGTGTCGATGAAGAAGAGCTACAAATAGATGAACAGATGGATATCGGCTTAGATGAATGCCTAAATTTTAACAAAGGCATCCAAAATTATTTGAATGAAAAATTTAGAAAGGCGATGTGGAGGAAGAAAACAAGTAGGAAGCATCCACACTATAGATTTCAACCCACGTATGAACATTGTGAGAAAACATATATAGGGTTGCATATTAAATGGAGGGAAAAGATCATCATTACTTAGATAAGGACTAACCCCCATAGGCTTAGATTTGAGTCAAGAAGATGGACAACATCTAAGTAGTCATAGGGAGAGAGGACTTCTATTTTATGCAATACAAGGATAGTTCAAACGAAGGAGTTTTTATCCCTTGAATTTCTAAAGTACACAAACATCAAAGTCATGTTTGTAGAAATTTTGAAAGTTGATTCAATGATAGAGCTATTCGAGCAAAGAAAAATAAATGATTTGGATGATGCTAACACAAATTAGTAAAACGAGGAGCATTCTTCTAAAAGATACCATTAAGCCCAAAAATCTTTAAAGAGTTGGAATTATTAGTGGTCTCATAAATCTTCATTCTCATAAACGTAAATAAAACCATTTCATTTCATTCCTCCCCTCTCATAAATAAAACATATAAATGATATAATCACTATAAACACATACACACTCACACATACAAATTAATTAGATACTATCATATTAACTAGGAGTGGCAACCATTTACTACATTAAAGTTAATTTATGATGACTTGTAATTTCATGACTTATTCAAGCCTCAGTCAAGAAATTGTTCTGAAACTTTTCTTTTTAATTAGTATAGCATTTCTTAAAAAAGGTTTACAGTTTTTTAATATATGATTTGAAATCAGGCTAACTAATTGTTAATGTAAGTGTACACCAAAACATTAACTTAATGCTTTCCAAGATATTTTATTTTTTAAAACTTATTTTAACTTACTGTAAAAGGAGCAAACCTTTGATTAAAATAATAAGATAGAGTTAATACTGGATTGGTTTATGAGTCGACTATTGAAACATCGTATTTGCATAATTTTTTTCCTGCCCGTCTACTCATACGAAAATTCTATCGGTATTATACACACTGCATGACTTCATCATCTAATCAGCGACTCAGGATTTTACAATAATTGAAGCAGATATCTATTAAACAGATGCTAAGCTAGGATTATTCGTGGATATACGGTTTCTGAAAGCCTCTCCAAACATTCGTTCAACAGAGGATACTGTTTGCGTCCATTATTCCTTGTTAACAAATAGGGTATTTTCCGCATGTTTGCTATTTATTTATTTGTTATAAAAAAGGGAAAGTTTCTATGTTTATGCTAGTATATAGTTTAATTTAATTTTTTTTAAAATAAATTACTTCTTATTAATTTATATTATTTTGAAACAATTTAAAGTTGAAATCGAAAGGAGATTGTAGAACAATTATCTATAGAAAATTTGGTTTACTTTTCAACGCTGCTATCAGAATATGATAATGTTAAGAAAATTTCCGCAATATTAATCCAATTAAAATTTATTATGAATTGTTTGACATTATACCTTTAGCAAAACTGTTTAATATAGAACTTCTATATTTAATTTGGAAAAAAAAATCTCAAATATCTACTATAAAATAGCATTTAAATTGTTTGACAAAAGATTTTGAAACTCCATGCTCTAAATTGTTACCTTACAGTTATTGATTGTATTATCCTAAAAATATGGCATAGGAACATCAAATTGTATACCCCAAATATGTCATAGAAAAAAGTAGTAACTAGACAGTAGGGCTGTGACGCCAAGTGAGAATATTATGCAGAGCGGATTCATCTGGCATTCACCTTCCAACTTGCCTTCCATGAAATCGCTCTGTAATTCCTCCACATCATGGCAACGCTGTATTACCTGACCGTGGTCGTTTGTCCTTTTTGTCCACTCCAGTGCTCTCTGTAGGATAACCGCACCATCTCTGGCATTCACCTGACACCCCATCATGTCCTCCAACTGCATACTCACCCCACGTACCTGCAAATTCATGGTCTCAACTCTACATATCATCACAATATTACATGCAGCTAACTTTGGGGGTAACCCATTATCATGATAAGGCAGAATGGATCCAAAACGTATTGTGAAATCAATACCACCACAACCCCAATTAAGCCTCTGCGCTTGCAGTGTTCTCCAACTGGAAAGATTCACAGCATGCTTTGTTTTCGTGTTTATCAGGATCCAACTCAGCCTTAGGTTTCTCTCAACATCTTCCTTCTCATTAATAGTGGAAATTGGAAAGAGGCCACCCTCAGAAGTATCACAAGGAAGATTTATTACCAGTGGAAAAATCGTAGAAGACCTGTTATCGATCATAATATCATGTGCAGCAGGAATTTTCCAAGAAACTTCAGAATAGATTGCTTTGTTGTTGTAGTGAATATCCACAAGGGATACGAAATCAGAAAGGGAAACTGTGTCGTCATGAACCTCATCGTCATAGTCCTCGAAAGACGAAGGATTGAAATTTTTCTGATGATCTTCAATCTGTTTGGAAACATCGACAAGGGGAAAACAATTTGCATACAACTTTTTGAATCCACCAAAGGAAGAGATCAAGCTTTGAACCCCCTCGTTTCCAGTGGAAGGCCAAAGAGATCGGCAGAGATGTTCCCAAAGAGTTTCTTGGTCTGCAATGGAGCGCAGATCAGAGCAACAACAACCTGCTTTTGCGAGGGTGATGCCATCCACTCTCTTCAAAATTTCTGACACGATATCTCTGCTTAACGACATTCCCTTACCGACCATATCACATATAGCTCGCTCATCTCTCTAATTTTCTTATGTAAACAAGAAGCAGGAGCGTGTGGGGTTTTACCTAACCTTACGGGGTGAAGTCAACAAGCAGCATGATTCGTCGCAGAAATAATGCTCCCAAAAATAAACCCAATTCTAAATCTAATACTAAAACACACTTGAACTATAAGATATGAACGGATATATATATATATATTTATATATATATCACATTGGTCAAAACTAAATTATAATTGAAATGCTAAAAATTACAAAAACTAATTACTGTTACTGACGTCGTGTTACCGACTTCCCCATAATCTACTCAAATTACTAAGTCACCACTTTTAAAAAGTAGTGATCATGGTTTTGGAGTTGTTCGGATGGCGGGGTCACAAATGTCGTGCCATTTTGGATGACTTAATTAAAACTGATTTAGATATTTCCCATGATTTAAGTACATGTATGGTGACCCCTTGGGTTTTTATGGGCAGGGACTATTGTCTATACAAAATATATTATGGACGATATAAATTATAGGATTTCATCATGTATCTATTAAATAATATATTATTGAGTTAAAACGGTTAAAGTGTTATTTTTTAAATAAAAATATTGTATTATAATTAGTTGCATCATTAATTATGTATTAAATTTTTGAAAAATATTGTTATATACATATATATATATATATATATATACTTTTCACATATATAAATACTTTTTGTATAGAAAATAATTTCCATTTTGATAAAGTAAATATGTTATAAATTATTGAAATGTTGCTTTTAGCCTTTCCATCACAACATATATTTAGAGATCACATATTATGGGTCTTCTAACAACTCTTTTGGTATACATGGAAGTCTTATCAACAATTTAAGACACATTATTATTGATAAATTTGTTTTTTAAGCTACTTTTTTAAACTATGAAAAGTTGTTTATTAATTGAGTTGCTACTACTAGTAATTTTTATTAGATATATTAAAAAAAATTGGAAAGAGGAGATTAGTAATTTTATCATCTAAAATATTATCAATTGAATTTTCTATATTTAACTATTTTAATTTTTGTTTTGATTTAGTTTGTGTTGATAATTGTTATGATACACTACAACACAATTTTATTTTTATTAATGATACTCCAAAATGAGTTGAAGAAGCAATTTACCGAATGATAATGATGAATTGAAATAATAAAAGTTATGTTAGAAAAATTTACATCGTATATATACCTTATATTTGTAAATAATAAATATTAAACTGCTAAAGAGCGTCATAAGATAAAAACTAGAAGGAAATTTGTCAACATATAACTGAAGGGACCGGAATGACCATGTCCAATGTCCTCTATAGATAAAGAAAGCAGAAATTTTTTAAGTGAAGGATAGATTTGTTAAGATATGTTGTGAAAGTGAGTCATAATGTAATGAAGGTGTAATACTATGTCAATGCAAAGAATTCGACCATCTTTAAGGCTTGGGACAATGAAAATTCTCCTAGTATTTTTGAAAATGATCTTAATTTGATCATAAGGTTAGTGTGCCATTTGAATAGATCTTTGCAAGAATCCACTATCTAGACAAAATTGCATGTAATCCGATTGAGACCGTAGATATTGATAATTCATCTTTATTAATGCTTCATGGACTATACTAGCACTGTACTGAATTGGTTTCAACAGGATTTTTCTTGAGATAAATTTTACCACAACCTTAAGAATTACACAGGAAAAAATAACTATGTGGTGTCTAAGGTTGTAGATGCTCTCGCAAATCTACGCACATAAATAATTTGTTTTCCCTTTTTTCAAAACAACCCAGGAAATGCAACAATATTTTTAAACGTGATTATTGAGAGTTATCAATGTTTTGTACATGTTGTTTCTTGCGTTGTCTACAACCATGTGATTTTTAAGGAATATAGTTTCTCCATGCTTACACTGTGAAATCTAAATGAAACTTTTCATTATTATTCCTCTTTATGGAGGAGGGTTATGGTGGGAGGTACTCCCAATGAGAAAAACTACGATGTGGAGTATTGGAAGCACGTAAGAAAGTAAGATATATCTAGAGACCAACATTTTGATCTATCCCATTTGTTATTTCACACCATGTATGTATACAATGTATAACGAACACTTCATCACACTCCATATGTGATATTACTATACTTAAACAATTTCATGGAGGAATTTGAAATTATTCATCTATACTAATGGATCCTCATGAGAACATTTTATTATATTAATTAGATATTTTTTCAATTATCATCTTAAATATTTTCTCTATAATTCCTAAGATGTGTAAATTTATCTCCAAATGAACTACATTTTTTTGTTAGGAATTTACTTAAATTAGTGCTTCACATATAATTTGTTAGGTTTTTGTATGGTTGGGCAACCATAGAGTCATACTAGGTTGTATACGTACAATTGTTAGGATGTTATAATAACTCACATAATTGGCCTATAACCATCCTATTATCTAGGAGATTGTTGGCGAGAAAATTTTTCTTGTGGACAAATTTGTGGGTTTCAAGCCAACGCTATGGGAATCTAAGTCCCTCTACTTGAATGGTGCAGCTTCCGTAGGTGCATGCATGAAAGATGGGTTTCAATGGTGGCCTTTTGACCAGAAATCTAGCAAGGACACTCCACTGACCCTGTGGCAAAGCTAGTAATGTATCACTAGAGAAGAAACTTTGTCTTGGAAAGGGGAAGGGGAGTGGAATTGGAGGTAGGAGAAAACTAATGTTCTGAGTAGAATATCAGATGCCCACACACATTAATTAGAAATTTCATTCACATGCATTTATAGTTAGAAGAAAAACAAATCCGCATGAGAAACTACAAGACTGAATGAAATTCATTGGTCGCAAGGTACCAAACAATCCCTCAATCAAAGAGGCAAGAATTCCTTCTTTTATTATTGAAGCTAAAGCACAATTTGTAAAAATCTTTGAGAATAGAGGAAAATCTAAGGAGAAGGGAAAATAGAAGAAGTATGGCATTTTCTGTCTTTTCCAGGTACAAAGCACTCTGGTCTTTTTGAAATCAATCACCAGCCCTTTGGAATGGCCTTGAGGAGCCATTATATCCTTTGCCAAAATGGTTACAACTTTACAAATTATTTACGCCTCTTCAAATTCCTCCATTGCGAAGAAAATGCTCACGGCGGGTTAAAAACCAGATCTTGCAACGCAAACGTTACATTTGATTTTCCAGTTTGAATACAGACCGTTTGATTTCAGAGTTGGCTTGCTTGGTCGAGATGGGTTCCACCCATTTAGTGAAGTAATCAGTTGCAGTGAGTACATAAGTATGCCCTACACTCGAATGAGGATTCAGAACACCAATGAAATCTAGCCCCCATTGTTGAAATGGTTCTTCAATCACCATAGGCCTGAGTGGCAATGTAGCTAGTTATGGCTTTCCAACAAATTGTTGGCATGCTTTGCATTTAGAAACCCAATCCTAAGTGTCTGCAAAGATGGAGGGCCAATAATATATCCCTTTGAGGATCTTATGTGCGGTGACCATTGCTTAGAAATGTCCACCACAAGCTTGATCATGATATTACCTTAGTAACTTTTCTTGCTGCTCCTTATCTACAAACCTGAGGAAACAACCATCTAGGCCTCTCTTGTAAAGTGCATGCTTCCAGATCACAAACTTGGTTGCCTTTAGCTTGAGTTTCCTTCTTTGTTTTTAATCAAGATGAGTAGGGCATTCTCCATAAGTGAGGTAGTAAGCAATGTCAGCATACCACTCATCAGTAGTGGTGACAAAGAGCACCTGTGGATTGTCTCTTGAACATGTTGAGAAAACACCATTTTTTTCTCCTTGCTGAGCGCTGAGAGATTCATCTTCAAAAATCATCTTACATAAACCATTTCCTCTTACTAGATTAAAGGGTCTAATCTCCAAGTCATACTCTTGGGTCTTTGCAATCCAAATTCCTCTCTTAGCCACATAATCTTTTTGAGTCAAAATGGACTTGATTGCACTTCCATGGACCATCACCACTATATGGGAATTGAGAATGTAGAATCTAAAACTTTTAACAGCTTTGACCAATGCGTAGGCATGTTTCTATAATTGGTTGTACTTTATCTCATGATTTTTCAAAGGACAACTAATGAAAGACATGGGTGCTTCCAAAACTTCATCATTTTTCTGAACAAGGACATCAAAGAGTGTATGTTCTGATGCATAGCAATACATAATGAAATCCTTGTTGAAATCTAGAGATACAAGAGTTGGAGCTTTCGCAATGGCTTTCTTGATCTCCTCAAATGTTGTTTTTCCTTCTTTATTCCACTATAAACTTGCTTGAGGCTTCATTATGGATTTTATATGCTTAGTTCAGAAAAATCAGGCACAAAATGATGAAGGAAGTTTACCTTTCCAAAGAATGAATGAAATCCCTTCTTGCTGGTTAGTAAGGCTAGTGCTTATATAGCTTTGACCCTCTTATGATCAATGTGTGCTCCATGTTTGTTCACAATGTGTCCCAACAACTTACCTTCTGTGACTCCAAAAATGCACTTCTTTGTATTTAGAGAAATGCCATGTTTCCTACACTTTGTAAGGACTTACTCCAAATGACAAATATGACATCCCCTCCTCTTTGAAAAAATCATGAGGTCATCAAGGTAAATGACAATGTAATGTTTCAAATATTTGAAGGTCAAGTCCATTTCTCTTTTGAAAGTAGGAAAAAGTGCCCCAAGGTGTTGTGAAGGTTGTTTTGTTGCAATCATCTTCTGCCACCTTGATTTGGTTGTACCTTGAGAATCCATCAAGAAGAGAGAGCATTTCAGATTGAGTGATTGCTTGGAAAATATGGTCCATGATTGGAAGGGGGTATTTGTCCTTGAGATATGCCTGATTCAGATTTCAGAAGTCTACACAAATCCTTATTTCCCCATTCTTCTTCCTTACTAGCACAATCTTATCCACCCATGTTGAATGGTGGATGGGGAAGATGATTCTGGTATTGAGAATCTTTGTCACCTCTTCTTTGATAACATCGTCATTCTTTGGATTATAGGGCCTTTGTTTTTTCTTGAAGGGCTTAGCTCCTTGCTTCAAAGGAATGGAGTGATGCATTTCCTTTGGCTGAAAAGATTTGATTTCATCATAGGAATAGGCCAGGGCATTTGAGTATTTTTTTAGCAGAGCAACAAACTTTCTCTTCTCTTCTAGTGACCAGCATTTACCAATGTTAACCATCTTTGGATTCTCTGAATTGTCAATGTTTTCTTGATCAAAATAAGATGAACACCGAGAAGGCTTCTTTTCTTTCTCTTGGATGAACCTTTCATGCTTTTCAAAGAGGTCTTCCAAAGAAACTAGACCTTTGGGGATTTTTTTTCCTTTCAATTTGATTACTCCCTCTTCATCAATTCCCTCAATTCCTTCCTTCTCTTCTTTGGAGACAAATTCATGGTGTGGGTTTTCACTTCCTTCAAAGAGAATATTATTAAAGTTATCCCTTTGTTCTAAGAAGGCTACGATCTGATTGTCATCATTGAAGACATGTCAGTGATTTGCATTGTTTGGCACGCTGGGTCATCATATTTCACATTTTTCTTTGTTTTAACATAATCCAAACTTCTGACATTGGGATGAGGCTGTCACTAATGTCACCTGACACTGTTTGAAAATCTTGCATATTCATGGCTACTGCATCAGGGATAGCTTCAATAGAGACTGCATCTAAGGGTCTTCTATTTCAGTCCGCGGACTCTATTTCTAGTAGTGCCTAAGTATGGAAATTTCTTTCAAGCCTTTCAAAGGATCATTGCGGATCTAGTTTTGTCTCTCAATAGATGGCCTAACTAAGCATCATCTTTGCATCCCCAAATTCTTAATTCCCATGAACAACTCCTCATTCTTGGAAAAGCATATAAGCTGATTTATACTTTGTTGAATTTCATCGAAAACCATCTCCTCTTCCTCATGGTTTACATCATGTAAGAAATTTAGGATATGCCCTCATTGTAGCTTGAGATCTCCTCAATGCTTCGTCAAAATCTTGAACCTACTCCAAGAAGGACTACCATCAAATTGCCCTTGTCCAAGATGGGAATATCTTCCTCTTCCTCCATGAGAAGTGGACAAGTTATCCTCTTCCTTCTGTGATGTAAGGAGGTAATTTCCCAAGCCCACAATCTTGAAAATGGATATCGACTCTTGGATCATCATACCTTCCTTAATGTGAACTTCATTTTTTCTAATTGGCAGCAAGCTTCTTCGGTTCTCCTTTCACTGGGATAGTTGCAGATGACCAATCCATTTTTATTTCTCCACCTATATCTTTGTAAAAACTTCTAACTCAACAACATACCAAAAGATATGCTAGGATGTCTGCCACCAAAATGGTCAAGAGTATCTTCTTATTAGGGTAATCAGCTAGTGCAACCATAAGCATCCTTGATTCGTTCATACCAATGGAAATTGTTTAGATTCCATTGAATAGCATGTGCCATTTACCCAGGTTAAAGTGAGGCCAATATCATTTGCAACTTTTTTTGGCATCACATTATCTGAGGCTCCAGACATCTATGATACAATTGTTTAACTGGAAAGCCTTTGATGAGAAGTGACATGTAAAAAGGCTCAACTCTAATAAGTGGTGGAGGCACTGAGGGCTAGCATGTTTTGAGAAGATGGTGTGGATTGATGTGGGAAGTAAGCCTTTAGAATTAGATATTGGGGATATAGGGTTACCACCCCCAGACTGCCTTGATGAATTTGTCAAATTGGGCTAGGATGTGTTTGTAGGTATTCAATCTCAGAGAGCTGAACTTTGGTTTTTCTTGCATGCTTCTACAAAGTGGAAAGAAAAATGGAGTTATGATAGATGAGGAAGAGGTTTCAGTAGTGGGATTAGGATTTAAATGGCAGGTTTTTTGTTACTTTTTGTGTCTGTGTTCTCCTTTTCAAATGTAGCAATTGGCTTGGAAGGCGGGTGAGGGTATATCCTTTGATTGCAATTTAGATGTTTTTGCAAAACCAACCATTTAGAAGAGAATTGTTCTTAACATCTTTCGAGTTGTGAGAAGAATCAGATAACTTACTTGGCACAGCAATGTGAATCCTTGACAACTAGTGAGTCTGATTTGTCTCTAGCTGATTCCATGGAAGGTGGTAATCATGATCCCCTGCTGATGATCTTGTTTAGTGGAGGATTTGAAGAGCTATCTTATTTGTTCTTTCTACTCTCAGTTGCAACTGTTGAGGCTGAAACACCATTCTTGGATTGTGCATGAGTGAAAAAAGCACATGAAAAACTTAGAGCTTCTTCATCACCTTCCTCCTCATCAGTCAACGTATTCAATCAAGCCATTATGCATGCCAACCTCTTCAATTTCAAGATAGTTTTCATAGTCATCCATGCTTTCTTCTTCAGTTTACGTCAATGTATATTCCTTCTTCTAAATCCCTAGTGCCATAGATGGCATTGACTAGTGGTGCGTTCAAGAGCAAGCCTATAAGGAGGTGGAGAAATTATTGGTCTATCAAGTAGGATTTGGTCTCATTAGAGCATTCCTCTTTGTGATTTGTGACAACTGCTTCTTCAAAGCAACTAGGTCATTTGCCATTTTTTGGAACATCGGATCAGTGGTGACTAAGTTTGAACTCTGAACTTTTTACTTCCCATTTTGTCCTTTAACTTTTCAAGAAATAATTAGATCATCATCAGTCTCAACTGTAAAGTCTTTAGCTTCCCTCAATGTTCTTGGTTGAGCTATTCTAAGGAAGAAACCAACTTCTAATGGAAAAGCACTAACGAAGAACCTTTTCAAGTTATTTTCAGAGGGTACCACCTCTTCCGGGATCCTTCTTATCAACTTAACATACCTTGCCAAAAAATATCTCATTGACTCGGAGAGGTCTCCTTTTTCATCTGAACCAATTGGACCAATGAGATCTTAGACAATATTCCATGTGCTCTTGAACCTATGTTCAAATGCACTTCTTATATCTTCCCAGCATGTTACAGATCTTGGGGGGTAACATGTAGAACCATTTAGCAAGCTTTTTCTTGGAGTGACTCCATAATTGAGTATAGACTAAAACTTCTTCATCTTCAACTCCCAACACTCCACAAGTAGTGATGAATGATGCTACATGTTCTTCGGGGAGCTGAGAACCATCCCCTTTGAATTTCTGGGAATTTCTTTCTTAAGCCTCTTGGGAGGTCATGAAGTGGTTGTGGAAGAGAAAGGGGACCAGTATTTCTTCCCCATGGTACGTTAGGCATGCCGGCCTCACAATTATGATCACGCGCATGATCCCCCATTCTATTTATATTTCTTGCTTCCCACCTTGATAAAGTTACGGCTTCTGCTGCTGCTCTTTCATCTACCTTGGCTTGAATTCTTTTGATTTCTTAAAGTTGAGCCCTTATTTCCTCTTCCTCTCTTACTTCTCTTTCTCTAACTTGTTCTTTGGTTTCTATGTCAGTGAAATCATCAAGGTTCTTGTTAATGTATGGAAATTCACCATCCAAAGGATTAGCAACACTCAAGTTCTTAACGTGACCAGTTGCTTGACGAAGGGGAGGCCTCTGAATTCTGAGTAGCTCTTGTCTTCTTTGAAGTTCTTCCAAAATGGGGTCAGTTTGTCCTCCTTATCTCTATTGCCAGGTGTATCTTCCATCATCCAGCTTGAAATTTTATGCTCTTCTATGGGGTGCTAGTATTTGTCTCCACCTTTCCAATTCGATAGCATGTTCTTCTTCTAGGTCCAAAATCTCTTGTAGCAATGAAGTATTGGTTAATATTTTGTCCTATTGTACCAAGTAGCTTCCCTAATATCTAGAAGCAATGTCTTCTTGGATGTGAAAGAGTAAATCAGGTCTCACAATAGGAGGGTTTCCTGGAATAGCCATGATTTACATCCATGTAGTTTGTGTGATTATTCAATCTCTAGAAAATTTTCTTCTAGAATCTTTTTTTTGTATTTTATGACCCTGGGGTCATTTTTAGGTGTAGATGTTACAAAATCTACCCCACAGTGGGTGCCAAAAACTATTGGTGAGAAAATTTCACATGTGGACACTTTTGTGGGTTTCAAGCCAATGCTATAGGAATCTAAGTCCCTCTACTTGAATGGTGTAGATTCCATAGGTGCATGCATGAAATATGGGTTTCAATGGTGGCCTTTTGACCAGAGATCTAGCAGGGGCACTCCACTGACCCTATGGCAAAGTTAGCAATGTCTTGCTAGAGAAGAAACTTTGCCTTAGAAAGGGGAAGGGAGTGGAAATGGAGGTAGGAGGAAACTAATGTTCTGAGTAGAATAACATATGCCCACACACATTAATTAGAAATTTCGTTCACATGAATTTATCACTACTACAAGGGGGGGTCATTTGAGACATTAATTAGAGACAAAAATATATTTTTGTCTCTAATTAATGCACCCTCCTACTTTTGTCTCAAAAACCCTTAATGTATTTTTTTAATTAAAAAAACTCTCTAGTATTAATTTGAGGCGCGCGGCTTGCAAAGCGGATGAACTGGGCGAAAAATCCGAAGGCGTGGAAAATGGCCAACAAGCTCGGGTGGGAGGGAAACAAGCATGCACTAGATGGTCATGCGGATTTGATCAGGCACAGAGGAGGAGGGCGAGCTGCAGGTATCTGCCATTTTGCCCTTTTTTTTTTTGTTTTAGCTGTGAGCATTTAAAGATTTATACACAGAAATGGCCGCTGCGATGGTTTGGTTTTCGACCTGTCCGGCCCTTACAGGATTCGAGGGTATATTTTGTGGCAGCTTCTAGCTGGGAACATTTCTCAACTGCCATTTTTTAGATCTGTCTGATATTAGATCTTTGCTTAGGATTCGTATTTCAGATGGTTGCTTAGCATTCATATTTTAGATAGCATTCGTATTAGATCTTTGCTTAACCGTCGATAGTTTGCTCAGCTGGGTTGGTGTGTCGGTAGTTGTATCTTTTTCCCTCTATTTTCAAATACTGCCGCCCGCCTGTGCTCCACTTTATTGACATGGCATTGGAGTGGTTTCCTTGAAACCTTGAATAAGGATTGGTAAGATTTGTTTGGAGGTTCTTGATTGTCTTAGGTATCATGTGAATGATCACAATGAGAACTCAGTAGTTGTAATGCAGATTTGTTGCAAGGAATATCTTGATGAATTATTATAGTCCTTGCATATAATACATTGTTCTTGCCTTATGGGTATATGATTCTTGAATGATAATTATAACAAAATTGTGACTGTGTTGGACAAATCCTTTTTTTTTTTTGGAAAAATGATCAGAGCCTTAGAAGCATGATAATATTAGAAGGTTCTTCAAATGTAAATATGTGAAAAAGTTGGAAGGACTGCTATGGCTAGGTCTTGAGGATGAGTTCCTTGATATTGCATCTACATTCATGAAACTCTGAAGACTGTGCTAGTATTGATATTTGAAGGGTTTGTGTATTTGTAAACATGTGTCTTGTATGTTTGCACAAACTGTGATTTACCTAAGCCTTGGAGAAGTGAGATAAGGGCACATATGATGCATGGATGGGAGCTAGATAGTAAAGGGAGTTTTTGTTTCTTTATGTAATGGTAAAGTCACCAATATCTTGTTGTACACAGTTGTATGCAAGCCTAATTTCCACGAAGATGATCACACTAAATCATTTCCATGACTCATTACTTGCTCAGAACTCTTTAGGAAGATTGGATGGTTTGTGTTAATAAGTTGCAGACATTGAAAATGAATCCATTCCATTATTATATAGAAAACTATGCTCTCGGGCTATTATTGTCTTCTACCCAGGATTTGATCTTTGGAGGCCTGAACCCTCAATTTTAAAGCTAAAATTAGCAGGGATAATACTATGATTAAGCCTATTAAATGATTTTCAAATAAATTTTGAACTCCAGTGGGTGAATTTCAAGTTATCTTTACTTGTCTTTGAAGGATACAAAAACACAGTTAGATACCTAGCTTTTAGGGGTCCATTGGCAAGAGAAGTGAATCTAAGTGATAGGGTCTTGTCCTGAACTCAGTAGTTGTAATGCAGATTTGTTGCAAGGAATATCTTGATGAATTATTATAGTCCTTGCATATAATACATTGTTCTTGCCTTATGGGTATATGATTCTTGAATGATAATTATAACAAAATTGTGACTATGTTTGGACAAATCCTGATTTGTTCGGAAATTGATCAGAGCCTTAGGAAGCATGATAATATTAGAAGGTTCTTCAAATGTAAATATGTGAAAAAGTTGGAAGGACTGCTATGGCTATGTCTTGAGGATGAGTTCCTTG
>CM034151.1:160783820-160800994 GCA_019776745.2 Taxus chinensis | reverse complement strand
ACTTGTCTCAATGGTTTATTTTGAGATGGTCCCCAAAAGTAGAGACCCCAAACAACTGCAAGCTCAACATGTGTCTCAATCCGATAGAGTTTGTTAAAAAATTTGAAGCTTCAGTGGAGGGAACCATGTGTCTAGGGTCTGAGACAGTTTTATTTGGCCATTAAAAAGTCCAAGCAAAGGGCAGACTAAGCACATTCCTCCAAGTGTCCTCCTAGTGCTTCTTCAAAATAAAACTTAGTGGCCATCCCCAAATAGGTGCGGTCCCTCCACGTGTCATAGGCCTTTAGAAAGTTGCTTGAAAAGTCTAAGTACAGGAAGACCTGGTGGAAGCCTCCGCGTGTCCCAGTCCTTTAGAAAGTTTCTTGAAAAGTCTAAGTATGGCAAGACCCGATGGAAGCCTCCATGTGTCTTCATGGTGCAACTTTGAGATGGTGCCCAAAAGTGAAGACCCTAAACAAGAGGGGGCTCACCACGTGTCCCAGGCCTTAGAAAATTACTTTGAAAGGTTTAAGTAAAAATTGGATCCAACGGAAGCCTCCACATATCTCCCTATTGCAATTATTAAGGTGGAACCCTTAGGTGGATCCTCAAATGAGCTGGCACTCCACGTGTCCATAGTCCACCAAAATTATACTGGCTAGATGAAAAATTTGTCTAAGTCTAGGAAAAGTGGGTGAAACCTCCACGCGTCCCCCTAGTGCAACTCCAAGGCCACACCAAAAGGTGAATTTTAAATTGAGCGTTGTTCCTCTGTGTGGACAAGTTTTGGGTTGAAGTGAGCCTTAGAGTTTTAAAATTTCCCCACCGAGCCATGTCCAACCAATAATGGCCACATTTCCACTGATGCTAAGATGTAAATTTGACCAGGAAAAATACACCCGTCAAACCGTAAAATGCAAGAAAATCACCATTTAAGCCTGAAAATGAATCTTTCTTTAAGGAAAGAGAATTTGAAAATGTTACAAGACTCAAATATGATCTTATGAGCTACATCCAATCACATTTCCATAGGTATTTTGGATAAAAATGATAGGGACAACAAAACGTGACTGTGGAAACGGAAGGAAAGGAAAAACCTGAGTTTTATGCTAAAGTTACAGACTCTTTCAGATGTTTAGAGATATGAAAAAAAAATATGGACCTTTGAGTGATCCTTGACCAAGGAAGGGACTAATCATGGCAACCAAATGGAGGACATAGTCTTCAAGCACCAATATGGGGAGATAGAAAACATGATAGAGGCAACAAACTAAGGAATTTAAATGAAAAATGGGGTGAGACTAATTTTTGTACCAACAAAAACAATTTGCAGTGATCCTTCCACTCCTAATAACACCATAGTCCATGCCAAATTATTTGCATGGATTCCAATTGTAAGGAAGGGCAGTTACTTCTCATCACCAGTATCATGGTTTGTTTGAAATTGCCCATCTCTCCGGTTAGAGTAGAGTAGGTAGGTTTTCTTTCAGCAGAAGAAGTGCTTTTGAAAACTCTACATATCCCATTTAGGGTGTGTATGATTTCCATTTTTGTACATAGTTTGTGTGGTGGTGTTTTTTTACTCATGCACAGTGCATTAGAAGTATCATTTGGTGAGATCAGCTCTAGTTTCAGTGGTGTTCCAAG
This sequence comes from Taxus chinensis, assembly GCA_019776745.2. Lineage (NCBI taxonomy): Eukaryota > Viridiplantae > Streptophyta > Pinopsida > Cupressales > Taxaceae > Taxus > Taxus chinensis. The sequence continues at coordinate 160,799,368 of CM034151.1, read as the reverse complement.
TGGCTCAAGGATCAAATTTTAAAATTTCTTATTATATTTGTGTTTACCAGGTAGACTCCATGCCTAATGGATGCTTCAAGGCCACTGATCATCTCATCTAGTAGGTAGATGTCCCCATGAGTTGCCAAATTGTTGACCAAAATAAGCTCATACTTATTTTGGTTCAACAAACACTATTTTCCCCCTTCTTGTGCTTCAATTTAATTTTTTTAATATTTTAAGCAATTCAAGTCTCCTGAAATCACTTTCATCAGATAGGAAATTTCTTCCCCTTTCTAGAAATATAAAGAACTCCTTCTAACTCCTCATATTTTTCAAATAGCAGGCCAGTGGGCCTTGGAAGCATTTTTTGCCAAAAGTGGGCCAGCGGGCCTTGGGAGGATTTTTTTATGAAAAGTGGGCTGGTGGAGCTTGGGAGAATTTTTTGCCAAAAGCGGGTCGGCAAGCCCGGGTAAAGATTTTTCGCCAAAGGACCGGAAGATTGCAGACCAGTGGGGTCGAGGAGATATCTTGGCACTTTGATCTTTTCGCTAAAAAGTGAAATTTACAATTGCAGGCCCATGAGTCTGCAAGGGATCTTTGCGCCAAATGAAGAAAAAAATGCCTACAACCCATAAAAGGGACTCCTGGACATGTTTCAAGTCAAAGTGGGAAGGCAGGTCGCTAAAGGCATTTTTGGCTTTTTTTTAAAGGCGTAAATTATAAAAGTAAGTTGCGCCTCCACCGATGCCCAGAGAAGCAAAGTGATAGGCCTTTCTATACTACAGGGAAGTGGGCTGTCAGGAAAACTTTGCAAATTTTTCCACTTTCTGAAAAAAGGGCAATTTCAATTTTAGGCCAGCGGAGGCTTTTGGAAAAAAGTGAATTTTAGGCCTGCAGGGATGTGGGATGTTTTTTATAATTTTGCATTTTTTTGCAAAAGGTGCCAAAGTGAATTTTGGGCCTGCAGATATGTTTTGCAAAACTAGTTTTTTTGCCATTTTTGTATGGATTCAATTCAAATATTCAAATGGGTATAACTTTCAATCTAGTACTCAAAATTCGATGAATTTGGTACTGTTGGGAAGGTCTCGACCTCCTATACTCAATGGAAGCATAAAATACTATTTTTAGTAGGATTTGTGGGGTGAAAAATAGGAAAATGTCTTTCATGCTATCAATATTGGATCCGATTGCTTCAACTACCGAGATTTTTGATTTTGGGATGCCATCTTTCCTTCTCCAACACACCAAACAAACATGGGGAACCAAAATTGACAGATTGTAGGTGGCTTTAAAGGGGCATTGATGGTTAGTGGTTGAGCTTTTATAGCAGAATCCATTTTTCCTTCTTTCTTTGTCACCTCAATGTTCTATATATGGTAAATAATTCACATTTGAAAAGGAGAGATATTCTAGGATGTGGAGAAAATCTGTCAATTTTTTTTCCTAATTCCATTTGAGTTGTAAGCCTTTTCCTATGCTTGGCAAGTGTATTTTTGCCTCTGAGTAGACATGTAATGGTCTATGCACCTTCTAGAGAAATAAACTCATGTTTTTGTGGTGTTCTTCAACCCTTTCTCATGTTTTTTTGTTTCTTTGTGCCTCTCCCTTTCAGATCTTGTTTTTGTGTATGTATTTCACCTTTGCAGGAATAAGAAGTCATGTTTCATGGAGTTTTAATGTTGGATTAGGATCTGGGTTTGTGTATCCTTTGTCTAACCTCCCTCATATCCTTTTTACCCGTTTCATCCTCCCTCAGCAGAGTATCTTGCCTCTTTCCTTTTTTGGTGTATCACCGCTTTAGTGTAGGCTCTCTTTCTTTCTCTCTTTCTCCCTGTTTCCTTGGAATAGTTATATCAGGATAGATTAGCTTTCCCTACATTAGAGTAGATTGTGGCATGTAGTTTAGGATTAAGAACCAACTTTCTCTAGTGGTCCATTTCAGGCTTGTAATAACCACAGCCTGAGAGATGGTCCAATATTATGAAGATCACACTGAATGCCCCACACCAAACCATGAAATTCTAGGGTGTTGTGATTTTGCACTAACATGAACCTCCTATCAACCTAACAACACACAACCATATAAATTAAACTAAATATGACATGGTGACCTCCATTGCACCCATCCGATATTCCACTATGGTTAGTCTACTAACCCCCTTCTTGTTTGTTGTGATATAATTTCCTGCAAAAAAAAACAACACCTCTTCAACCTTGTGACCACATCAAATAAATCAACAATAAAAAAAGCACATTAATCACTAAAACTCATCATATTACGTAATTAAATCATTATAAAATATAAGAAATGCTATCAACTGTTTACAATTTTCTATCATTTTATCAATACAAATAAGATCCCAAGACTTGCTCGATCATCTATCAAAAACAATATGTCAAGAATATAGAGTGTCACCATATGTAAAATACCAACACTAGATCATCATTAGTACTGAAATATCTATCCATGCATATAATCCACACTATGAGTCACCACACATCCATAATAAAATTATCTATAATTTCTATAAAATATAATAATTTCCATCTATCAATGTCTACTGATCAAATATGATAAAATAGTTCATGTCTCTAGTCCATAGTAAGAAAAAATCATAGTAAGATAAATGTTGAAGAGGAGTGGGAACTACATCACCCTCCCCTTAGACTTGACTTCCTCTTGAATGTCACTAGAACATGTGTGGGAAATATGCTCTCAAAGGTGTGGTGTGCTCCCATCTAGCTATTGTCTCATCACACCGATCCCACTGGACGTGCACTTCATCTATCATATGCATGCGAAGGGCAAGGATCTTATGCTCCAAAATCCACACGGGCTCCACCATCACCTTTCCTTGCTCCTACACTTTTGATTCAGTCCAATCCAATACATGAGAAGGATCTAATATGTATCTCCTAAGAAAAGAAACATGGAACACATCATGGATGTGAGACAAGCTCGGTGGCACGGTTAACAGTTAGGCTACAGGACCGATCCACTCCAAGATATCGAATGGACCCACAATCCTCCAATCTAGATTAGATATTTTTCTATAATTGATAGGGATCTTATGTAGCCTAACTCTAATAAAGATCTTTATGCCAACCTAAAAACTATAGTCCACTCTCCTCTGATCTGCATACTTATTCTACCTATCATGTGCCTGTTGCAGTCTCTTCTTGATCAAGGTGACCTGGTACTCGTTGTTGTGTAACATAGTTGGCCCAATAGTGACCCTATTCTCTCGCATGTCCCAGCTCAAAGGAGTCTTGCACTCTCTACCATATAAAGCCAAAAGTGTTTCCATGCCAATAGAACTCTGAAAACTGTTGTTTTAAACAAATATCAACCAAGTAAAAGTACTCATCTGTTCTTGAGTGATGATCCATGACATAAATCTGAATCATGTCCTCTAAAATCTAATTCACCCGATCTATTTGACCATCTGTCTTAGGGTGATAGTTTGTACTTATATTTATATACGTCCTGAGAGAAAACTACATAGTAGTCTAAAAATGTGACATGTATAAGGGATCATAATCACAGGTGATCTACTGTAGAATCTCGTGAATTCTTAATATCTCATCCAAGCACACTTGCACCATTGTAATATATGTATATGTGGTCTTCACCGAGTAAAGATGATCCGCCTTTGTCAATTTATCTATCGTGACCATGATGGCATTGTGGTGATATCTCAACATAAGTAGCCCTACTATGAAATCTGAGGAAATGGTGCCCCATTTCCACTCTATTATAACATACAGATAAAGAAGGCCAACTGGATGCTTATGTTATAAATTCACCTTTTGACACTCTAAACAAAGAGAAACAAATCGAGCTATATTTCTCGTAATCTCTCTCCAATAAAATATTTGTCTTAGTGTGGTGTGCATCTTCTTCACCCCTAGATGGGATGAACAAGCTAAACAATGTGCCTCTTCTAGAATGGCCTACCTCAAATATCCATCCCTAGGCATGTATATCTGATCTCTGCATTTGAGAAGGCCATCTAGATCCAGTGTCAATCCCACAAAATTGCCATTAAGGGATCTCTAAGACTTAATATCTACTCTAGCTGATAGGTAGAAGTTGTCATGAGGAAGTTATTGGAAGATCCTTCTCTGTAAGTCTATATCAACTTAAGTAGCCATAACCAAATGATTTCGAAAAATAAAATCATCCATAATAACATTCTCCTTCCCATTAACATGTTATATCTCCATATCATACTCACATAGTATCTCCATCCAATGTTGTTGACGTGCATTGAGATTGGGTTGTGTGAAGAGGTGTTGAAGGCTCAGATGATATGTGTTGAGAATGAACCTCCTTCTTAACTTAAAATGGCACCATCAAACTAAACCATGAACCACAACCACAAGCTCAAGTTCATGATTATGATATGTGAGCTCATAATCCTTGAGTTTGCAGGACTCAAAGGAATCCACATGGCCATCCTACATCAAAATGCCTCCTATCCTAGCCAACGAAACATCTTTGTAAATAAATAATTATCTATGTGGATCCGACACCCCTAAAATAGGATCTGTAGTGAGGCACTCCTTCTAATTCCTGAAGGCCTACTCACATTTATCTGACCAAATAAAATTCTTCCCTTTCCACTAAAGGGAAGTGATGGGATGGGAAATGCTTGAGAAGTCCTGAATAAATATTCTATAGTATCCTTCCAATCCCATGAAGCTGTGTACCTTAGTCACACTAGTCTACACTATCCAATCAATAATAGCTATAATATTAGAAGAATTGATTGTCATACCTTCCCTAGAAATAATGTGGCCTAGATACTGCAACTCTGACTTAAAGAATACACGCAAGTTTCCCGAGGTTCCCATAGATCTTATGTTCTTAAAGACACTGTAGATCCTAAGGAAGGTGTTCCTCATTCTCCTCACATGTGCATGAGAATATCACTATGTCATTAAGGAATATGAGAACAAAGTGGTCTAAAAATGCCACAAATACCTCGTTCATCAAACTCATGAACATTGTGGGGGCACTCGTTAGACTAAATGGCACAACTGTAAACTTGTAGTGGCCATATCTTGTGTTGGTGATAATCAGACTTAAGATCAATATTCGAAAACATGGTAGCCACCTTCATCTGATCAAACAAGTCATCAATTAGTAGAAGGGGGTAATAGTTATTTATCGTTACTTTGTTCAGTTGTCGGTCATCAATACACAGTCTCAGGGACACATCCTTCTTCATAGAAATCACCGGTGCACTCTAAGGAGATACACTAGGATGGATAAGACCCTTCTCAAGAAATCCCTCTAACTATAACTATAGCTTACATAGCTCAAGGGTGGTCATCGTATATGATGCACATGAGATAGGATCTGCTCTAGGAATGAAATCTATGTGGAAATATATCTCATGTGGGAGAGGTAGGACAGGTAGCTTGCCAGGGAAAACATCTAAAAACACCTATCAAATTGGTTGGTTATCAAGTGAAGGTCCACTAGACTCACCCTTTTATTTGTCGCTGACAGCAATAACATAAGGCTAACATTTCCGACACGCACACCATTTCAACTGCATAGCAGATATGGTGTAAATAGAAATAAACCTCCTAACCCCAACTATAACTAACTCAACTCCTATATCGTATGCCTAAGATATCACTTTTCTATAGCAATATACTCTAGATCTATGTGTAGATAGCCAATCCATACCCAAAAGAAATCCATATGAACCCAAAGAAAGGATGTGAAGATTCAGGGAAGTGGTGAAGTTTCCTAGATCAACTACACACTCCTTAACTAAGGATCCCACTAAGAGCTTGGCTTCAGAAGCCATCTAAACATCCAAACTAAGGCCTTTCCTAACTACCACTAGTCTGCATCTCTCTACTAATGAGGGATAAAACCATGAATATAAAGATCCTGAATCAAATAAGATATAGGTAAAAATAGCATGAATTCTACCTGAAGTCTCTTTTAGTGTGTTATGGTTCTCTTCCTTGTGGTTCTTGACCATTGCATAAATCTTGTGACTCCTCACCATGTCACTAACCATAGGCTCAGAAATGGGACCCTTATCCTTGTTATTAGGGTTCTGTGGACACTCCCTCCAATGATTCCACTTTACACCACATTCATAACAACTTTCTGGTCCCTTCCAATGAACAGAAACCCATCCAATCACTCTAGGGGTCCGTGTTGTAGACCTCAATTATCCTTCCATGGACTACTTTGGGTATTGTGGACGTGCTCCCACTAACTCAGCCCTGGGTGGAGCATGTGTCCTAATGTGTCATCTAGGTGGGGGTCCCATGCTATGTCCTCTCTATGCATCCTATCTCTATCAAGGTATGAAGGGTGGATGAGACTATTGCTGCTGATGTGGCTGAGGTGGTGGCCTAAAATAAGAAAGTGTTGAAGTGTGTCTGCCATGAGGAAGAGGAGTTGATCCCATCGACCAACTATACTACATCTATTTAATAAGGCTCTTCACTCTATCCATAGCCTGTTATGTCATCCCCTTTTTCTCATTTGTAATGTAGGCCTTCTTAATGACCTCTGCTAAAGTCTACGAGCAATGCATGTGCAACGCCCCTACCAAATCCAACTTCAGGCCCCTAAGGAACCTATGAGTCATGACCTACTCATCCTACATGTAGTCTACTTACTGAAGCATGTCCAAACAATTACTCTCATACTCATCCACTATTATAGATGCATGTTGGAGGTCATAAAACTCATCAAACCTCTGCTAAATAAATCATCTGGACAAGTATAAGCTCCTGAATTACTCCTTGAAGATCTCTCATGTTGTGTGTGTGGAGTTTTGCTTAAAATAAGTTAGATGAATGAGAACTACCACCTAAATAGTTCTATAACAAAGCTAAGTCAAAATATAGGCACCATCAAGATGAGAGCTAAATAAGATGAATACTAAGCATAATGCATTAACTTTGAACTAAGATCAAATTAACATGCGAAAGTATTCAAAAACTCTACCTCTCTAGATTACCAACAAAAGAAAATAGGCCTATGTAGACTCCATGGCAATCAAATTGATTGTTTTGATCTTCAAGAACTTAGGAATGAGAGCTCATAAAATCTTGGCTACAAGACCCCTTTGACTATTCCCATATGACACAAGCACTTAGCTAAAAAATGCAAGAAAGGATGCTTAGCTCTTCAAATGATGAATTTCTCAAGAATAACAAAGAAAATCTTATAGTCTATTTGCTATGTGCTTTGATTTTGTCTTGTCAAGGAATTTAGGTGTAAGTGTAAAGGTAGGGGGGGCTCTTTAAATAGCCCAATGGATAAAGGAATCACTACATCCCTTTGCATGTGGGATAATAGAGATGTTGAGTTAGTTGTGGATAAGGGGGGGTTTAGATAGGGCTGAGTTAACTTTAGGAGAGTTTAGCTTATCCTTTAGTGACTCATGTGGATAGTGTTAGGAAATAAGAGATAAAATATGTGGAATAATCCCTCACAGAATCACAACAGTAGAAACTAATATGCAAAAATTATTACAGATCTGAAATAAAATTACAAAATAAAATAACACAACATCAGGAGACAATATTTAACGTGGTTCAACCAATTTGGGCTACATCCACCAAGAATCACTTGCTCAGGTTTTATTACAAGCCACCAATCTCGCAATACAATACCCGGATCTGTTTGGAGCTATGCTCAACAAACTCTATAGAATTCACAGTTGAATTCAAAACACATCTGCAATGTTTTTCATACATCTATCATATGCATAAAACCATATAAATAGACAACTGCTTAAGCATTTTTACAAAATTGTGGGTATCAAAACCGTGGGAAAAACCAGTCCCATAAACCTATGGGTCAAAAATCTAGCCCATATGAGAAGAGCACATTTCCCGATATGTCGGGTGCATTTTTTTGAGGCCAAAAAAAAATTACGCCTAAAAAAAATACTCTTAGTACTCTTAGTGTACAGTACTCTTAGTGTACAATCTTCAACACTTTCACACATGAAAACAGGCTCCACAACCTAATAGATAGAGGGGGCTCATTAATTAATCAAGATTATTTAATTAATAGATGTGCAAGTTTATAGAAGCTTTTAGAGGAATATTACAATGATTTAGACTATAGAAGGGGATTAAATCAATTAAATATTTAGTTATTGGTTAAATGAAAGGAGAATCTAATTAATTAATAATAATTAATTAGTTTATATAGAAGGGGGGATTTATTAATATAAGGTCATTAATTAGGTTATCTGTTGGATAGGTGAATTAATTAATTAGAGTAGTATAATTAATTAATGACGATAGGAGAGAAGATGATCTCTTTCGATGGTATGTCGCCAATTTGTAGGAAAGGAGATAATTAGTAGAATTTAAGTATTTAAATTGCTCAGGAATAATTATAGGTGTCTACATTTTCCCCTCTTTGGGGTGACGTAAGTGATGCCACTTCGAAGATAGTAGACGGATAAAATTTTGAAGGGGTCGAAGAAAAATTAGTAGAAGTGAGAGATGCCCCCTCGAGTGTCAATGGGGTAATGAAGGAATATGATCAACAATTGAAAAGGTGAGAAATAGATAGAAGAATGTGCAGGATCAGAATGCCGCACATGAAGCAGAAGAATAGTGGTGATAGGAAAGTGATGTAGAAGAAATATGGAGAAGTGAGAGAAGTGGAGAGAAGTTGAGAAGTGGAGAGAACTTAGCCATCTCTAAGTCCACATGGAGCTTTTTCTCTTATGTCCTCCACCAAATAGTGACTCCATCTCTAAGTAAATGAATAGAAAAATAAGCCTTGATGTTTTTGGAGCATGAACATAGCTTAAAGCATTAGCTAAAGCTAACTAACCATGTCTCTGCCTAAACCCTCTTGTATCTCTAGGAAAATGAGATGGATGAAGCTTCAAAATTTCTCTGATATGATCCACTGCTATTGACTATCTACTATGAGGTCTATCCTCATGCTCATCGCTTTGTCTAAGGATCTTAGATATCTTTCTATGTCCCTCAGCCTTAACTCCATGTCCTCCCTATGGGGAATCTTGTCTAATTGGCTCCACATGGGAGTTCTCTGCCTTATCCTCCTCACTATGTCGTGAAGGTGCATGAGCCTCTACGGATGCTTCTCTATCATATCGGATAGGTCATTTCCCTACTGACCCTTCGCATTAAGTGGCATTGACATCATGTAATGTTTGTAGTATCTTTGGTATTCTATCGACGACTACTTGCTTTGGGGGTAGTATATCTAGCACAATGTACAAAAACTCCTCATTTAGTCCACGCCTCCTACACAGACCAAGGCGAGAGTTAGTTCATCATCATTTAAGTTTGTTTCAGTTTACTAGGTTCTTATATGTTTTAAAATATCATCCAATGTTGTGTGTTCTAGTCGTAGGTTGTGCTAAGATTACTTGATGTGTTTTGTTTTGGCCTAGGGTCCAAGTGTTGAACCTACGGCTTAGATACCAAGTGTAATGCTCACAAAATCGACATTCAAAACCATAAAAAAATCTATTAATTTATCAGAAAAAAATTTATGGGATTTTTTTGTTGTTTTAAAGGTTGCAAGGGATATAAATATGAACTACATTTAAATTAATTCTCGTTAATATTATTTACACATATAGAAGTTAGTCATAACAAAATTAATTGATTAATTATTATTAGTTTACTTTTAAAATTCATCTCGGAATATAATCATCATTCTGAGGTTCCCTTAATTTTTATTTAAATAATGATGACCTTAATCACAGTATCTTACCCCTTCATATTTGTTATTAAGATTATGATTTGATCAATTCCTACGTTGATTTTAATTTATTTCCCCCAACCACTTAATACCCCTATCCATGATTTAGTTATCTAACTATGTATTTAAATTCTAAATAAATTAATTCATTTATACTAATAATCAATTGACGATGTAAAATATTATTGGATAAATACCTAACTCAAGTCATGTATATATTTATCAAAATATATTAAAAAGAAGTCACATCTTATACTAACCCACTAAAAGCCTCTTTCACTAAATACCCATATTATTAATTTAGATCAGTTTATTCCACAAAAATTTTAAAACTTAAAAAGTTGTAGGATTCATTCTCTACCATTAAATCTAATAAATATGGACCTTTAGATCTTAGGTTTGACTAAGGAACCCTGTGAATCCTTATGAGTTTCCTTTTATTCTTTTCTTTTCCTATTCTTTTCATTTTCACTATTTTGTTTTGCAGGTGGAGGAAGAATGGAGGCCATAGAGACAAAGAGGATCCCTCCCCTGGGGTTAACCATAAATATTATTGGTTATTTCTATTGGTTTTAGGGTTTACACAAATCGAGTTATGGGCATTATTTTCCGCATTTTATTCTTTGTTAGAAGAGCTATATACACAAATTTAGAGGTGTTCATATTATATATATATATATCTATATATATATATTATTTTACTTTTATTTGAAAAATTACCATGTTAGAGAAAATCTCAGATTTTAGTAAGACATCCTGGATATACCATATGTATATATCTGTATGTATGTATCTAATGTGTGTGGTAGATGTTATATATAATATATATATATATTATTCATCTAATATTCTATATATTAATATATAATATATATATATATATTATATATATGTATATGTAATGTATGTTATAGGTTATGTATCTAGTATAATATTATAGATACATATACATATCCATACAAGATCATATACATATCACATACATTTGTATATGTATATGTATATGTATGTATATATGTATATGTATTAATAATAGATACATATACATATAACAACATATACATATACATATATATTATATACATATATATATATAGATATATATGTATACATTAATATATGTATACATATATATTATATAATATATATGAATAGATTATTTTAAACTTTTATTTGAAAATTACCAGGTTATGAGAAAAATCTCAGATTTTAGGAAGCCATCTGGATGAAAGGAGGGAGAGAGAGGGAGGGCTGGAGCTACAGGGGGGGGGGGGGGGACAGAGAGGTAGAGAGAGTATAGAAGCTATATATAGGTAGAGGTATATGGATTAGATGTATATGTATCGAGATCTCTAGAGTACAGATACATGACCTTAATACGAGACATGCGACAGACATGAGACAGAGACAGAGGAGACAGAGTGAGAGCGAGCTATAGACAGAGAGCGAGGATTATATGTAGATATGTATATGTATATGTATGGATAGGGATAGGTATGCTAAGTATAGATATTACATATACATAAAAGATACTACATATACATATACCGTACAAGACATATGTAGAGTATATGTAGATGTATGTATATGTAGAGGGAATGAATAAAAGAGAGAGAGAGAAGATACAGATACATACAGATAAATAATACATATATACAAATATAAGAGATAGTATATAGAGCTATATAAAAGATATACATAGATATAGAGCGTATAGAGAGGAGGGAGAGACGATAGATGGAGGAATAGAGATAGAAGATGTAGGTTATTATAGATACTATAGAACTCTCTGGGTATGGATGTATGGATGTATTACATATACACATACATACATACATATATATATATTATATATTTAAAATTTTATATGAAAAAATACCAGGAAAGAGAAAATGCCGGATTTTAGTAAGCTGGTCTGGATGTGTGTGTGCGTGTCTGTGTGTGTGTTATAAGGGTCAGCCGAAAGAATATAAAATACCACGCAGTGTTTAAAGTGGACATGGATATTGTTGCATGGTTTAGATTTTAAATTAATGGGTGGGGGGCGTCGCCCCAACCCTCCCCATTATCTAAATTAATGGTTTGGGTTGGGGTGTCGCCCCCCACCCCTTATATTTCTTTTAAAAAATTCAATGGCCATTCAGCCAATATTAATTCAAACCACTTTTTTATATATATCTATTATAACATTTTCTTTATAAAGCAAGGTCGATTGGTATCTAAATCATTATTTATTTATTTAATCGTAATATATTAATACTACCTATATATAATATATACACAATCATTTCATTTATACATATAAATGTAATTTATATAGATATATTTATTTATATATAATTATATAGATATCCCTTCTTGTTTTATTTGTAAGTATATACTTAAGTGGGTTAGTTTAGGATAATCAAGTATAAATAAATATAGAACTATATATCTACCATTTAAATTTCCACTGTATTTTATATGGATTTACTCAATGATGGATAAATTTTATTTTGAAAGAGGATTGTAAAAATGATAGGGAACAAATTTATTCCTTAATTAAAAAGGCTAGGTGTATTTATTTTCCTTTGCAATATGATTTAAAATCTGGAAAAAAGAATTTATTCAACTATGAATGCATCCATCACAATGAGTAAATATAAGCATCCAATATGTATAACTCTTTTATTTTTCTCCTTTAACATGTAAATGGAATATTTAAAGATAATTTAAAAGAAAACACAAAAACAACTAGTCCTTTCTAATTCCATTTCAAATAAAGATTGTTTCCATTGACAAGACAAATGCACTCTTGGTATAATTTACCAATATAAAGGAGATGTAATAACAAGAAGATGCAACTTCACATGTCTCTTTTCTAACATAAACATTTCTTTGATAATCAATACAAATAAATTGTACATAATACATTTACAAGAAGTTGAAATTTTAAAATGCAAGTTACAAAACCCCTCCACTTAGGTGGAGACAACATGGATTTTTTTTTACAAAAGTAGAATTCCTTCTATTCTTCTATAAAATTCAACTATGTCCAAGGCTTTAACTTGATCTCCACCATTATCTTCAACTTAGAATACAACAACAAGGATCCATCCTCCTCATTGATCCCTGACCCCCAACCATAGAGCAATAAGGAATGGATGCAACCAATAGAAACTTTCAAAAAATATTCAATATTACAACACTCATGCCATCCATACAAAAAATACTTTCAAACACCAAAACACAACATAACATTATAAAATTCTCAATACATAGACTTATAATCTAATCCAAGGGAGAATAGAATAATAGGAAATATCTCCTTTTATCACCCAAATGAGTTAGGGATTCCACTGAAAATACCTCCAATTTCACTTCACAATACTCATCATATCCCTTTTCCCTCCCAATACATGATACACAAATTTTAGTGATTTTTATCCTTTTCTCTCCCCATAGGTCGAACTCCTATTCCTACTCCCTCCACAGTGCCCCACTATTCCATTTTCCCTCCCAAAATGGTCCCATTTTCTTTCTCCCACTCCTTACTTAAGGCCAAAATTTTCCCAAACCAAACAAATCACAACATACAACCATTCATTTTCCAGACACACAAACAAGTACTTGAAAAAAAAGGGTATAGACCCTACCTTGCCATCACTAGCTTCAAACTTCTCCAAATAGAGTAAGTCTCCCAAAAGAAATCTACAAAATCTCAAAGTAATAAAATCCAATAAAATTTTAAAAGAGAATGTGTGCAAATGAAAATGAGTAACCCCCAAAACTTCAACACAACTTTAATAAATTTAAAGATGATGAGAGGAGGGTGAGGTGGCTCTATGTATGATGCCACATCAATTCTCGTCAACTCCACATCACCAAGTCATACATAAAAATCAAATCTAATAAATTGGTGGACAAGGATATGAAAAGTTCCTTCCAAACTAAAATTCTCACTCCATACCTCTAAGGTCAAAATTAAAATCTTTTGTAAGAGACTGCAATTAATTACATATTTTCTCTGCCAAAAGATATAATGAGGCCTAAAGTTAACACCCCCAATCATAGGTATAGTTGGTGGGTGACTTTTAAAGGCATTAGACAAGCTTAACTTGTCCCACAAGCCTCTAAAATTGGCTCCATAGTCAAATTTCGGGATTTGAGGGATGGGTTGTGTGTACACATCAAAAATCATTCAAAAACCATGAATCCATCCTAAACTACCCGTGTTTGCCCTGTATATAAACAAAGGAACAAAATCTTTTTACTAAAATATGCAGAACAATAAGGATTTCTTAATGTTTTCAGTAACCTTAGCCTTGTGTTGAAAGTATGTCCATCTTTTAAAAGTGACAACTCTTAAGAGTTAAATTATGGAGTATTGACCGTATTTTTTCAAGGTTTTCTTTATAAAATTTTTGTAAAAGAAGGATATCTCCATCTCCTTCATCAAACAAAGGTTACACTAAGGGTCCTCTCACCTTGGTCAAAAGGCACAACCTAAAGTAGTGAGGACATCTCAAATCCTCTTAAAGGTGCTATCCATCTCTCCACAAATATGAGAGACATAGGGCCAGTTAGATCTCATCCCCAGCTACAAAACCACACACACTATGATCTATCTATCTATCAGCTCCATGTTTAATTTTTGTTGCTGCTCGGCTTGAAAAGGAGAACAAATTTGGATACCAACACCAAGTATGATTTAAAAACTTTGGTTGATTCATGTAGACTTTTACCTATATATCTCCATTTAGAAAGGAACTTTTATGTCCATCTAGTTGAATTTTCATCCAAACAGTTTAGCTAAAGAAAAGATCATCCTAATCATCTTGATCTTAGTTGTGGGAGCAAAGGTCTCTTCATAGTCATTTCCTTCCACTTTTGCCCCATTGATACAAGTCTTGCTTTATACTTGTTAGTAGTATCATATGTTTTGAACTTTGTTTTGGAATATTAAGAATTAGTGCTCATGGGTAGGTATAAAATAATAATACATTTGTGTGTCTGATCTCACAGATTTGGGAATATACGTTGGAGATAGAATAGGGATAAGATCAGTTTGTTATAGATTGATATTGACTCCACCATTCTAGGAGCTCAATCACCTTTATATTGTAATTCATCCCCAAAGAAATTCAATATATAAAATAGGGTGATTATTATTATTTCTTGTGAATTATTCTCATTGTTTATTTGATTTAGATGAAATTGCATTCAGATCCTACAAATTTTAACATTGGTATTAGATCAAAGGTTATTTACTTACGTACTTGGCATTATTCAAAATGATTGAATCCAGGATATAATGTAGTTCCATCTTGTATCTACCATTCTGATCACCTATTTGGAGTCAACATAAGCTATTGGTATCATCATGTAATCTTAAAGAAGGATCATCCACATACACATCTTCATATCAAATTTGAGATAGTCTATTTTTGCATAGAACTTGTGTGGACTACCTTGCATTCGGCTCAGATCGACAAATTTGAGAAAGTCATAGTTGAGCATTCCATCAGATGAATTCCTTGCCACATATTTTTTATATAGTTTTACTGATATCGTCTTGTCCCAAGATTTAGATTTGCACTCCCAAGTGGCGCTACTTTAGATGTCTACATGTAGTAAGAAAATATTCTATACCATTCCTATCAAAAAGACACTCATACCATTTTGGAGTACTACATTTTGGCTTGGCTGACATGTCTTTAACTCTACGTAATAGCCATTGAATTCTTCACAATAGTTTGCAAGGCTCTACAAACAAAATGTAGCTTGATTTTTATTTTTTCCTAATGTCAATTTTTTATTTTTTATTTTTTAAATGAGA
>CM034151.1:160742939-160783320 GCA_019776745.2 Taxus chinensis | reverse complement strand
ACGAGAGATAAAATGATATTGTCTCTCAAGAGACAAAATCTGTCTCAATCATTTATGTCTCGTGAGAGACAATAATTAGAGACATATTAGAGACACCCGCTTTGAGACAATAATAGAGACAATATGCAACTTTTTTATCGTCTCTATTTGAGACAATTTAGTCAAATTTTGTCTCTATTAATGTCTCAAATGACCCCCCCTTGTAGTAGTGTATAGTTAGAAGAAAATCAAATCCGCAGGAGAAGGTACAAGACCGAATAAAATTCATTGGTCGCAAGGTACCAAACAATCCCTCAATCAAAGAGATGAAAATTCCTTCTTTTATTATTGAAGCTAAAGAATAATCTGTACATAGCTTTGAGAATAGACGAAAATCTAAGGAGAAAGGAAAATAGAAGAAGTATGGCATTTTCTGTCTTTTCCAGGTATAAAGCACTCTGTTCTTTTTGAAATCAATCGCCAACACTTTGGAATGGCCCTAAGGAGAAATTATATCCTTTTCCAAAATGGTTACAACTTTACAAATCATTTACACCACTTCAAATTCCTCCATTGCAAAGAAAATGCTTATGGCAGGTTAAAAACCAGATCTTGCAACGCGAACGTTACATTTGATTTTCCCATTTTAATACAGACCATTTGATTTTCTCTTATAACTTGGAAATCAGGCCATCCATGTGGTAAGAAGAGATTGGAGTGGGTATGGGGGAAAGCTCTTTGCGTTTTGTGATTTTTTTAGAGATTCGACAATTTGGAGCAAATTGGCCCGCACCCCAGCTTTAACTTTTTAACTTAGGCACGTGGCACATTTTCATTGTAAATGGGGTCATGGCCCTTTTCTCAACATTTTCACCTTTTTTGGAAAAAGGATCAAAACCTCAAATTCCAATGCCGACCCACTCTCCCACTTTGACTTTTTCCCTAGGGGCTTCAAATTTGACTTTTTCCCTTTATAGCTTGATCGGGGCTACAGATCACTTTTTAACTTTTCACCTTTTTTACAAAGAGGCTCAAAAAAAAAATTTCCCCTGATGGCCCACTCATCTTCTTTGAATTTTCAACGATGGGCTTCACCTTTTACTTTTTCGCTAAGGGCTCAAGATTTGACTTTTTCCCTGTTGGCTTCAACTTTAACATTTGCCCTTTATAGCCTGATCGGGACTGCAGGTCACTTTTTAACTTTTCACATTTTCAACAAAGAGGATCAAAAACACAAATTTCTCCACTGACCCACTTCCAATTAGGTATGTCCACGTACCTGTGGATGATGGGGCCAAAATTTGACGGGGAAGAAAATGCCCATCGTTCCCAACTGTGGGAAAAACACACAAAGGAAGAGAACTTCCTCATTTTGAGTCCTATTTTTGAATTTCCTTTGCTAGCTAGAGGCATGGAGGCAAAACAATGATTTGACAACCCAGGCCATAGAACAAGCAAACAACTTTGATCAAAAAAGGAGATTGTAAAGAGGATATTTCGTGCACAGACCGGGAGATGGAGAATTTCTCAAAACAAGGAAAACAAAGATTTAGACATCACTAGGGAACTGATTTTTCTATCTCTTCAAACCTTTAACTTGTCTTAAATACTTTAGGAGGGTGAGAGCTTGAAATTTCAAATTTAACTTGGAAAATGAAAAGCGGGTTTTGGGAGACAACATAGATGAATCTCCTATATATTTTTATTATGGTTTGAATGCAGTACAAAAATATAATATAGTTGTGTTAAGTCTATTCATGTCTGTCATTTTGTATCAGAACAAAATTCATCCTAACCATAATGGTTGTTTTAGAAGTAAAAAGGAGCAATGACATGAAATTTGAATTATTGAGTTATAAAAGATTATAGTTTCTTCATTCTTTGGAATAGTTTGGACTTCCTATATATAGTTTTAATCTATTCTAAAATAAAAGGCGACTGGATTCTCATGAAGATGTAGAAGCAAGCACATTGGATTCTATCAATACTCTTAATTCACCTAATTTTTTTCTAGATCAATATCATTTGATCCTGAAAGAATATGATTTACTTTTTTATTTCTTATATTAATAAATATAACGTATCAGAATCGAGTCTTCTACTCCTTAGCAGGATTCATCCATGCACTAATATTAGAGTGAATAGATTGTTAAGAAAAATCATAGTTGTGGTCGAACAATCTAATAGCACACTCGTCATTGGACTACTCCATAAATTATCAATAACATCTCCTTCGTGCCTTATCTCATATGCACATTGACAGCCAAGTGGAGGTTCTACAACCTTGTGTATTTCTCTACAGAGTGTTTGCCTTGTCTTCCACCATCATTGGATCTCAAAGCTCATATTTTTAAGTGTAGTGTGCAACGTGTAGTTTCCAAGTAGTTCTCTTTACCACGTGGATTACAAAACAATTATTAAAAAATTATTATGGGTTCATTTCTTTGTGTACTCATCATTTGAATCTGACACCTCTGAATGTAATACAACATTAACGTACCGTGAATGTCATAGGGACCTCCATTAATGTGTACAAATATTAATATGTTGGAAAGATTGGGAAATACCAGTACACAACCATGTGCATTCACCATGCCATTGAGAAGTCAAAGGTGCGATAGTTGCGAGTAATTACACTGAAGGAATTCCCCCTATGAGAAACGCATTTTTAGTCGTTCATCTCACAGTGTTAAATTTCATGGCCATTTTGACGGGAGGTCGAGAATTTCATGTTTTGGGTAGCCACTTATTTTTAGCGAAGTTGCATGGTGCTAGAAATCATATCCTCTGTTTACATTGTGTGGTCGATGAGATTACAAGTTTTGTAATGCCCACATTTTTGACATTCTAAAACCACATTAATCCTTAAACAATTATCTGAAAAGTTACAGAAATATTTTTTTTGTTTTAAGTTACAAGGGTATCAAACCTTAATGTACATTAAATTAAATTATACCAATAACTACTACAGTTGAAAGGATAGGACCAGTCTAGATTATTAATTAAATGTTCTTACTCCAATTCTATAGTCAATTTAATTTTCACCACTAGAAAAGTGTTCAATAATTCCTTTCACTAGGTTAAATAGTTTCCCCCTTAGGAATCAACTTTCAAACCCATATTTAATAAGCCCTTATCCTTAGTTACTCTAGTTCCATTATCTTAATAGCTTTAATGTCCATTTCATTAATTTCTAAAACATACTAGGAACTAAATAAATGACTTAACATACAAGGGTATATAAATGGCCCCATTCACCCATTTACACATACCTTTAAAATTATTTAAAATACCCATAATATTCATTCCTACCTAACAATTGTAGGGTTGATTCTCAACCCTATGATCAAATCAATTGTGGCTACTAGATCTTAGGGTTCTATACTAACCCTAACTATCCTTATGGTATTTTATTAAAACCTTTTTCTTTTCCCTAGCCCCCTCATTTGGTCACATTTTTTTTTTTAATTTACAGGTTGGAGAAATGGAAGCTATGGGAGAAAGGAAGGAAGAAAAATGGAGTAATTCACAAAATCAAGCTTAGTTTAGTTTACATTATGGATTTATTGGTGTAATGCCTTCCATTTGAAGATTGTAGAGGTTTCCACTCCAAATCTGGAGTTGTTATAAAGTTATTTTTTTGAGTTTCCTACATGGAAAAACCCTATTTCATTTTTAAGTCCATGAGATTGAATGCTTTTAAATACCATGTATTTAAATATTTACAAGTTTGAAACAAAGAATTTATTCCTTTATTGCTTGCAAGAGGTTTCCTTTTTATATTTAATAGGCTTAAATTTTTAGTTAAACAAGTTTAAATTTGCACACATGGGGATTTGTATTATTCCTCTATTAGTAATGAACCCGCCGTTAAAAGCAGGCCGGCATTCCTGGGACCGCCGCCCTACCTGGGTGATGATTCATAAACAGTCACCTTGACTGAGCGGTGGTTAAGATACCATTTCTCTGTACAGGGTGGCGACCCTGTTCTTTAAAAACAGAACCATCATTTCTGTAATTTTTCCAAAAACAAATTTTACTGGAGTGTTTTAAATATTATCCTTAGCTTGAATTTATATTCCTAAAGTCTCTAGTTGAAAGGTTATTCCATTTATTCATTCCATGCTTAGAATTACTACATTTAAAGATTTACTATTTCTATAGTGACAAGAAACACATCTATAAGATTATTTTTCCCACAAAATTGTTTTCAACTCAAAGTAAGAAATGAAACTTAATCTAATTCTCATTATCATTTTTTTCCCTTTTTACAACAAAATGCAATCTATCAACAAGGCAACTTATTATACTTAGTGCATCTTTTCATTTCTACTACAACCATTTACTCAAGGATAACACAACAAATATTATACATATAAAATTTTCCAAAAATACATCATTATTATTTTACATTATTATTTTACACTTCTATGTTCTTCCTTCACTCTTACAAAAATGCAACTTCCACAAAGAATAATATACTCTCTCTTTCTTTTTCATTACAAGTAAACTTTTAAACATGATATCCATTCTAATCCATTCCTTTACATACAAAAATTTGAAGAGAAAGGAAAATACACATTATTTAATGAAATTGCTTCAAATATAATAATACAACTTGGTACATGAAACTTACAATGCAACATTTCTTTTTCTTTTTAAATACAAGTCTACAAGTCTTCCACCTAAGTGGGAATTACAAGCAATATTTTCTCACAAAGGAGGATTTCTTTTTGGACTTCAACAAATGATCCCAATTCCAAATCACCAACAAGAGCTCCACCATGTCTCCACTTGATCACAACAACAAAAATGGGGGAGAGGAAACACTCTCCACCCAACCAATAATCCAATGAGGAGAAGAAGCTATCCTCCTCATTGGCCCCTGAGCCCCAACCACAATGCAATAAAATATGGATCCAACTCATGGAAACTATTACAAATCTTCCACATCACAATAAAAATATTTCACAACCATTTCAAAACACAATCAACAAAAATACAATCACAAGAAGGAAACTAACAAAATATACAAGGCTTGAAAATGCAAAGCCAATGGAGCAAGGATCTATGGGGAGATCACTTATGCCTCCCAATGGGAATTAGGTTCCCACCTTAAAATAACCTCCAATATACATCTCAAAACCCCTACACAAATCTTATGCCTCCCTCAAGATCCTCTTATGCCTCCCACATTCTCTTATGCCTCCCTACAATCTCTTATGTCTCCCTCAAAAGAACCAAGTAAGAAATGCAAGCATTCTCTTATCCAAGGTGGGGCACCCCAACCAAAATCCCTCCAAAAACATGAAATAAACTATTATGCCTCCCTACATATAATATCCCCATAGCCTTCTCCTACACCATACTTTGGCAATCTACCCAAGAACCCAACAAGTCATACCAAAACATTCAATAACATACAAATATACACATATAAGAGAAAACAATTAAAATAAGGGTGTAGCTCCTACCTTTCCATGGTAGAGCTTGATCAAAGGAGTCACACACCAAGATCCTTTCAAGCCCAATCCAACTCCAAAAACCTCCAAAAATTCAACAAGCGTGCTCCAAAAATCCTCCAAATTCAAAAAATATAAGAGCACAAATAAAATCAAGTAACCCCCAAACAAACAATTAAACTTTCATAAATAAAAAAAGGAGAGAGGAGGGTGAGGTGGATCCATGTAGGATGCCACATCACTCATCCTCAACTCCACATCATAATTCAAGCCCAACCCTAATGCACAATAAATTGGTGGTTGAAAGGAATGACAAGCCTCTTACACACACAATCCAAACCCACACCGCCTAAGGACAAAATGTAAAACCCATGTAAGAAAAATGTACAATAAGGTCACTTTTTTGTCTTGCAAAACACATAATGGGGTTTATTTTGTACCCCCCAATCCATAAGTAGGGTTGGTATAAGAAATTAAAAGGTATGGGACAAGTCTTAGCTTGTCCCACAAGCCTTCAAAAATGGCCCTTAAGCCCAAATCCGAAATTTCAAGGTAAGGTAGAGTATACAACACTCAAAGTCCCTTAAAATCAATCAAAAACCACATAGTCCAAAAGACCAACAACTCTAATAAATGAATACATTTTTCACATCCCCAAATAACTTAATAACATGATTTATTTACTTAATAAAAGCACATTAATTAACAATGCTGAAATAATTCACATCACAATCAAATCACATACTCTACGATAAATAAAATAAAAAGGGAAGAATTACACATGTGCCCATGGTCATAATTGGAGGTCATCCCCCCCATGGGTATCCCCTAACAAACTAAACCAATAACAAACAAAATGACAACATTACACAAGTTGCCATGGTGACCTTCATTGTATCCATCTAGTATTCCATTGTGGTTGGTCTACAATCCCACTTTTTGATTGTTGTGATATAGTCACCTATAAAATCACACAATAGCTCCTTCGGCCTTGCATGGTTGCATCAAAATAATCAAGGATAAATATATGACACATATTAATCAATAACCATCCACATATAGCTAACTCATCATTTCTACTAACAATGTCTATCATTTGTCTAAAATTTAACCAACATCTCAATTCTATGTTTTTATCAATATCGACAAGATCACAAGATTAGTCCAAAAGCTATATCATAGTCAACATGATGAGAATTCTGAATGTCAATAATATATATATATATATATATATATATATATATATGCCAACAACACATAATCATCATCAATATAAAATTATCTCTCAATGTATCTTTAAGAAACCACACAAATCATACTATGAATCATGAGTCCATCAATAGTCAGAATATCTCTATCATCTAACATCTTGCTAAACCAAATTGATACAATAATATTGATGTCTATAGTCAATAGTAATTGAAATCAAAATATAATAAGTGTCAAAGAGGAGTGGGCACTACAAGTTTAGATCCCCAAATAAGAGGTTGTTTGTTAGTTGCAATGGATATTCTCTTTGCTCTGGGATGGAGGTTGGCATTTGTGGAGATGCCCTTATCGTGGATTTTATTTTCTAGTTAGGATTTGTTGAGTGTTTCCCCTACTTCTCTATTTTGGGTTTGTTTGGAATTAGGATTTATGGATTCTTCCCAATGGATCGATTCTAACTAGTATGGTTGTTTGGGGAGGGATGAGGTTAAATGTCACCCACAACAATCATCACCCGTCAGGGAAAGTATGTATTATCTCTCAATCTGAATTCTCTTTCAAATTTTTTTATGCTTTGTGTATGAGTATTTTTATTTCTCAGTATCTGAATGAAAAAGAGTGTTTCGTATATTGACATCCTGCTACACTTTGTTGCTTTGAAGATATGTCAATTTCTTAAATTTTTCTCATTTTTGGGGTACACATTTAATTTTAAAAAGGAATATTTTTCTTAGTTTTCTGAAATCTACCAACGAATACAACTCTCTGTCTATAATTATTCATTGAATAGGAAATTAATCTCAAAAGATAACTCTTTCCCAATTATTCATTACAAACATCGGTTAAAGCGATAACGTTCTTGTAGAGTAGTGAAAACTGGACAGAAGAAAAACTATTATACAAGAAAGTTGGAATGAGAGATTAACCATCAATGAATATTGATGACCGGAACCTGAGATTGGAACAATCAATATATTAACTGACTATAAGAACACTTTAGGTGAATCTTGGAGTGTAAGATGATTAAAATCATTTTCTGACAAATTTGTCAACCATGTTAGTGAATTGTTGGATTTTGGTGTTTTTGGTAGAAATTCATTGAATGTGACAACTTACTAATTAATTTCTCCACTAAACTGATGCTAATAATTTTCCATCAATCTTAGATACATGGATGAAACAATTCCAAATGTCTATTTAACAGATAACATATTGTATGTGCATAGAGTTGGGCAAGTCTAATTTAAATGTATTCTCATTTTTCTATTGCATAACCTTGATGGAATATGTTGAATTGGTCTTAAATTTTGTTTTTAAACTTGATGTAATCCTTCCTAGGTACTAGCCACATTTCATTTCGTATGTTGAACTTATGACACTAGGTTTTGGTTGTGACAAGTTTTATGCTTTGCCTACGTCTGAGCTAGACAGTTCATCATGGGGCATGAAATTGTCAAAATTTCTCCAAAACCTTGGTTTCTTTCTAATGGGTGCCCACCTTCCCCAAAGGACAAATAAAAAGTGTTGGAGGAATAAATATCTAACAATTATCCAATGGTTATTGTCATCCAATTTTGCCTCTCAAGAAAAAATAAACAAACATGACCTTGCATGAAGAGGAGCCGATGGGGTTGTTTCAGTCATGAAGGATTGCATTTTTGAGTTGGGTGAATGAAATTGTAAGTTCTCCAATTTTAGACTTTTCACCTCCCAGGCTGAGCTCCGAAATTGATTTTAAGCGTTTAACTTGCTCAAAAAAATTCCAAATTTCACTAGTTGATAGATAAGGGGCTAATCTTGAAAAGGCTATTTTTTTGAAATTTTGATTTTCAAAATTTCAAAGTTTTTTAATTTTAGGTTTCCAGATTTTGGGTTTTGAGATTTTGGGATTTTGGGTTTCGTTATTTCAGGATTTTGGGTTTTGGGATTTCAGATTTCGGGATTTCAAAATTTCAGGTTTCAAAATTTCAGGATTTTAGGATTTCAGGATTTTTGATTTTAGGATTTCAGGTTTTGGGATTTCAGGATTTCAGGATTTCAAGATTTTGTGTTTCAAGATTTCAGGATTTGAGGACTTGAGGATTTTGGGATTTTTGGATTTCACGTTTCAGGATTTCAGAACTCTCGAATCCCAAAACATAAAAAACAAGACTCAATGTCCAAAATTATTAATTCTGAAAGTCTAAGATTTCAGACTTTTTGACTTTCAGGTTTTGGGCTTTTGGAACTCTCAAGCCATTTTGAGTGGTGAACAGTATCTTGACTTCTGACACCAAAATTTTTGAAAGTCTGAATTTTAGGATTTTATAGGTTGTATGCATTTCAGACTCCAAAAAATGAAGAAATACAATTCACCATTTTTCGAGGTGTCCCAAGTTTCTCACCTACCACCATAATGAGGTATGGGCTTCCTTTCTTACCCAACAAGAAACAACACATGGAGGCATGGGTTTTGTAGTATAACCCATAATTGTTGTAGGCAAATTCATTTGTCTTTTGGGGTGGTTGAACAAGAATTCAGATTTCCTTTATCTCCTTCTCTAATTCTTCCTACATATTGTAAGGAGGTGCTTTTCTCAAAAGGTTGGACATTTTATTTTGCACCCTCCATTCTTCTCTCCTCTATAAGTGGATTTGTGGAATTCAAACCTCCCATTCAAGTTGTAATGTAATCTTTCCTCTTGGCCATTGTAATGGACTGTATCAAAGTTTTGGAGCAATAAAAAATTAGTTTGTGGATAATTTCAACCCTCTCTTATGTTCATTGCATCTTCCTAATCTCTCATTACAATTTTGGTTATCTATGCATGGTAGTTGTATTACATTTTAATGGTTTTTGTTTAATGTAAAAGAAAATGTTCAGCATTCCTTTGGTGCATCACATTTGTTAGTTTAGGTTTATTTTCTTACATCTTCTTAACCTTGTCTCCTTGGAAAAGTTAGAGTAGGTTTTAAAGTAGATCGTCTATAAATTTTATGTGTGCACCTGAACAAAGGAATAGGAACTGGCCTTCATCCAAAGAGCTTTCCTGATTGCAAATTTCCAAACTTTGGGAAAAGCTCCATGTTATGCAATCAAACTGAGAATCTCAACCCATCGAGTTGCAGACATTCAAGGGTGTTGTGATTACCCATCAACAAGTTTGGTACGACTGGTGGGAGAAAGAGGGCATTCATCAAGATTTGAAGGAATTTCCAACAAATTCAGACTTAGAAATTACAAGTTCTCTAGTTTCAAACTTTTCACCTCTCAGGAACAAATCTGAAATAAATTTTCAAGTGTTTAACTTGCTCAAAACAAGTCCAAATTTCACCACTTGATAGATCGGGGGCTAATATTCAAAAGGGTATTTTTAATTTTTTTTGAAAATTTGATTTTCAAAATTTCAAAATTTTTAGAATTTTAGGTTTCAGGTTTTTGGAAGTTCGGGTTTTTGGATTTCAAAATTTCAGACTTCTCCAAATTTCAGGGTTTCGGACATTTGGAGGTCTTACATTTTCAAGTTTTTGGGTTTTTCATTCCCAATCAATTTTCAACCTCCAGAATATCAAATACATAGGTCCTTCAAGGATTTCATTTTATTTTGTCATGTTTGGTGTGTAACTTGGAAAAATCTAGCCTTTAGGGGCTCATTTCCCCAAAACATCTTGTGACTCTGAAGGGATAGAATTTAGAGGTTTAGTAGCACAGGTTGGCCAAGTACATGAGAAGAATCCGTACTAGGTCTGATACTTGAGAAGAGGTATTATTTGTCTACCTACAATTATCATCAGGAAAGGGAAGGAGGGGAAGAAGACAACAAAGATCACCCTCTCCACCTAATAGGACTTTGTCTATGCCTTCACCTGTTAGACCTTTCCTTCAATCAACAATATTTCTCTGACCTATCAGGATGGGACAACCTAATCCATATGTCAACTTCATGGGAAGTAGCCCACTTTCCCTAAATGCTCAAAATCAGGTCCCGATTGCAGCACTACACAATATTCCCTATTTCACAGGAAAAAATAATACTATTCCTATTGACCACATCCAGAACATTGCAAATGTCTGTGCAATTCATGAAATCAATGAAATGGATATTGCGGTCAAGTTATTAGCTTCATATTTTAAGGGTAAAGCTTTGCAATGATTTAGGAGCCTACCAACAGGGTCTATCCAGAATTGGGACCATTTTTACTCAGCCCTCCAAAGTCACTTTGGGGAAAATGGGGATAATCTATCTTTATTAGAACAATTGACAACAATCAAGAGGGCTCCTAATGTACAAATGAAAAATTTCAAGTTCTATTTCCAATGAACATGGGACAGGATTTTGGTAGCTGTTAGACTAGCTACCAAAGGAGCATTCCTCTATTTCTTAAAGGCTATAAATTCAGATATAGCCATGATGACACAATTAGTGGGAGGTATAACCTTACCTACAACCTATAATATTTCTATTAGAGCTGAAAATTTCTTAATTCAAGTCGGTAAGCTAGCACCAAGGCCACCAATGCCTCTCTATATAGACATGGGAGCTCCTACAACTAGTCAAATGCCAAAATTGAATCCCATTATAGCCCCTAGAAATCAAATCAATAATGAGGCATCAACTTCTTCTAGTACTACAAAGGATTTTTATGAGGTTATGAAACAACTACAGAACCTAGGAAATTAGCTAGTAACTATCAAGAGACAGTAAGCTCTAAATTCTAGGCCATATCAAACTTAGAATCAGTATCAAGATAGGCCCCCATACCAACAAAATAGACCACTAGATCAGGCTACAAATCAAAACTAGAACCAAAGACAACCTCAAGCTGTCAGGCCATTCTCACCATATGATCCAAAAATAACTTCAACATCGAGAGCCTTGGTTCCAACACAAAATATCATGGCACATGAGTACGAATGGTGTTACACCTACAATCTACCTCACAATCAATCAACATGTTTTAATGGTGCACTAAACTAGGCCTTGATGGTACAGACCATTGGTGTGTCCCAAGAACCAATTCATGATGGAAATCAGCAGCAAGAAACTCAACAAGAGCCACCTCCAACAGAAACTACATTGGTTAATTGAAAAATAGAAGACTTATGTGGAATTAACTAGCCACATTTTCAAGGTGTGGCTATAAACACATGTCAAAGAAGAGGAACATAGAGGAGGGAAAAACATCTAATCTAGTTATTTCTCATCCCACTCTTACACAACAAGGTGTTAGTAGACCAAATACATCCCTGAATGTGTAAAATCAGCCTAAGGCACCCATTGCACCAACACATGTTCCTATTCAAGCACCATAAAAGGTTACACCAAGTAAGGGAAAACAAAAGGATAAGTCACCCCCTTTCAACATTATCGATCAGATGAAGAAAACACATGTGAACATTTCCATGTGGGAGTCACTAGTGATCCCAGGACAACGAGATTTGTTGCAAGCTGCAATGGCTAATTGGTCTATCTCAAATAGGTTAACCTAAGGACAGGAGAAAGTTCTCACTAATGCATTACAACATGGTGGTATTCAACTAAGTAAAAATTTGAATCCCCCACCATTCTATGTGTCATCAATTTTCTGGAACCACTTGGCACACAACTATATGATCGATTCAGGGGCAAGTAGTTTAGTGATGCCGAAGCAAATAACAGATGAATTGGGTCTAAAGTATGAGCCAGTACTGAGGGGAGTAGGGAAACTAGATGGAAAAACATTAAGAATGGTTGGCATCATCAAAATTTTAAGTCTTACACTACATGCCTGCCCTAATATCACAGTCTTATAGGATGTGTCTATAATTGACCTTCCTCCACTCTTGGCATTATGTCTATCAAGGGGATTCACTACCAAAATTGGTGGATATGTGTCATAATTTTGGTCACACATGCTATTCAGAACAAGGTTTGGAGCCAAAGCAACCATCAGATCTAAGCCAATTATAAACTTTCACATTGAGCCCCATGTTCCGAGCCCAATCAATGAAAATTGCTCAGTGTTTGATCAAGAAGAGTGTTTAAATGATTTGGAAGCTAGTACTAATTTCAAGGGAATTATAGATTTGAATTTGGATAAATGGGGAAACAAAAGGCATGCATAGAGAAATCAGGTTGTGCGTGGAATTTTCAGTCTTGAACATGGAATATCTCAAAGAGCACTATCCATTCTCTTCAATGGGACAAATATTGCAATTGGTATCTGGGTCAGAAATATTTTCCCTCCTCGATGGCTACTCGGGGTATAATCAAATAATGGTAAAATAAGATGATCAATTCAAGATGGATTTCACCACTAAGTGGGGCACCTATGCCTACAAGAAAATTCCTTTTGGATTGTCAAATACTGGAGCAACTTTCCAAAGGGATATGGATATGGAATTTAAGAGGTTGATCAAAAAAATAGTAGTGATATATCTTGATGACATCACTGTATTCTATAAAAACACAGTAGATCACCTCTTTCATTTAAGACATGTATTTCAAAGATGTAGGATATTTGGGGTATCATTGAATCCCAAAAAATTCATATTCCTTGCTCATGAAGGAAAGCTCCTAGGCCACATTGTGTTAAATACGGGATTTATGATCGACCCAGAAATATTTGATGCAATTCAAGCCCTACCCTTACCAAGTCATAAGAAGGATCTTTAGATATTTCTAGGAAGAATCAATTTTGTCAGTAGGTTTGTACCAAATTTTGCCACTCTTGTCAAACCAATAATGCTAATGTTGAAGAAGAGAATGGCATTTAAGTGGAAAATTGAGGGCAAAGATAGTTTCGAAGAAATAAAAGAGGCTATATCTCAAACTCCAACTCTCGTAGATCCAGACTTCTCCAAGGACTTCATTCTCTATGCCTTTGGTGGTGGGGACACAATTTCTGCAATCCTAGTGCAACAAAACAAATATGGGTTTGAACAACTGGTTTCCTTCTTCAATCAAAGCTTAGAGGAATATGAAGTGAGATACTCCTTCATCGAAAAGCATGTCCTTGTAGTGATCATGAGTTTGAAGAACGTCAAGAACCTAGTTTCGAATAACAACATCTAATTGCTAGTCTCTCATGTGGGAGTCAAGGAATTTCTTTTGAACAAAGATCTGAATGAGAAACGTGCAGTATGGATCACTCGTGTCATGGAATATGACATTTAAATTAAGGTCACTAAACTGGTCTTTGGAAAGGGGTTATGTCAATAGCTATCTTCGATTCAACAAGTTGATGCATGAAATGGAAAAGAGACTGTCCTCATATTACAAGATAGTCAAGGGGGTGTGAATGATAATGTGCCTACTCCTTGTTGGACAAATAATATGATACATTTCCTAAAAACATGCCTATGCCCTCCAGAAATGAGAAAAGTAAAGAGGAGATAATTCTGATTACAAACCATCCCATATGTGCTTGTTGATGGCATTTTGTTTGAAAGGTACATCAATGGTGTTATATTGAGGTGTATTGGAACAAATCAAATTGAGATATTGCTACAGGAGTTTCACAATAGAGAATTCAGAGGTCATTTTTCTCTGTGGGTGACAAGTCTAAAGATAATGAAGGTGGGTTATTATTGTTTCATAGTTTTTGGTGATTGCTACGCTTGGATTGGAAAGTGTAAAAAATGTGCATTCTTCATAGGAAAAGAAAGGTTAGTAGCACTTCCATTGCACACAATTTCATTTGACCAACCCTTCATGCAATGGGGATTGGATTTCATTGGGGTTATCAATCCAAACTCAAGCCAAGGCCACAAGTGCATTCTCAAGGCAACATATTATTTCACTAAGTGGACTGAGGCAGTAGCACTCAAAGAAACAAACGATTCTAGCATACTAGAATTTTATGAAGAGATAGTGACCAGGTTCAGAGTGCTGACCACTATCATATTAGATAATGCATTGGCATTCCTATGTTCCAAGATCATAGAATGGGCTATTAATAATGGAATCTACTTAAGCACCTCTTCAAATTTTTACCCACAAGGTAATGGATAGGTAGATTCCACGAACAAGAATTTGCTAAGAATCGTCATAAAGACTCTAGATGAAAACCGAAGGACATGGCATACCAAGATAAAATCAGTGTTATGGGCTGAAAGGAACACATCAAAGAGGTCGATAGGCAGCTCTCCCTAAAAATTAGTCTATGGGAAAGAGTTAGTGCTACCTATATCATTAGAGCTTCATGCATTGGAGCTCATGAAGCAGTTGGAGTTGTATGAGTTTGAACCAATGGAGGCTAGGTATGCGGAGCTAATGGAATTGGAAGAGATAAGAGAACATGCAGTTCAGATGATAGAGAAAGATCAAGCCTTAGTCAAAATATGGTTTGATAAGAAAGCAACAGCAAGGACCTTTCAGGAAGGGGGCCTAGTTCTTAAGTGGGATGCAGATAGGGAAAAACCAGGAAGGCATTTTAATTTTGATGCCATTTAGAGTGGCCCCTACATGGTCACAGGATGTAAAAGTAACAATGCCTTCCAATTTTATACATTGTATGGAGAGAGGCTTATGATTCCAGTTAATGGGATCTATCTTAAAAATTGGTACTGAAAAGGAAGGTTTCACCCTTAGAAATATTAGCCTAGGATTTTTATTCCTCTAAGTGTATATGCACATTTGTATTGTTGTAGTTTAGGTTTCAGTTTCCCTAAGTGCTTCGGCACAAGTTTTATTGCTTCTAGGTTGAATCATTGTGCAGTTCAATGTGCCTCCAAATGTGAATGTTGTAGCAGTCCATTTCAGGGACAGGTGAAAGCTTCAGGTCAATACAATTTTATACTCTTAGAAATCTCACCTTCAATATTTTCTTATAAGAATTGAGAGTGCAAGTAGCGGAACAGGTTCAAGATCAGCAAGTGCAAGCAGTCGGGGAAAATTTTCAAGCAAAAGATCAGTATCACGTTATCATTGATGACTTTGTGCCCAATGGATACTTCAAGGCAACTGATCTTTCACCTAGCAGGCAGGTGACCCCATGATTCTCCAAATTGTTATCCAATTTTACCTCTCAAGAAAAATAGAAAAACATGACCTTGCACATAGAGGAGCTGACGGGGTTGTTTCATTCATAGAGGATTGCATTTTTGAGTTAGGCAAATGAAATTGCAAGTTATCTAATTTCAGACTTTTCACCTCCTAGGATGGACTACGAAATTAATTTTTAGGGGCTCAAATTGCTCAAAACAAGTCCAAATTTCACCAATTAATATATCAGGTGCTCATCTTCAAGAGGGTATTTTTAGTTTTTTGAAATTTTGATTTTCAAATTTTCAAATTTTTTTAATTTCAGATTTCGGGTTTTGGGATTTCAGGTTTAAGGATTTAAGGATTTCATGATTTTGGGTTTTGGGATTTCAGGATTTTGGGATTCTAGGATTGCGGGATTTTGGGTTTCAGGATTTCAAGATTTCAAGATTTCAAGACTTCAGGATTTTGGGATTTCAGATTTTGGGAATTTGGGATTTTGGGATTTCAGGTTTTGGGATTTCAGGATTTTGGGTCTCAAGATTTTGGAACTCTTAAGCCCCAAAACATAAAAAGAAAGACTCAATGTCTAAAATTCCATTTCAGGTTTTAGACTTTCAGAACTCTCAAGCCATTTTGAGCAGTGAATAGTAGCTCGAATTCTGAAGCCAAAATTTCTAAAAGTTTGAATTTTAGGATTTCAGAGGTTGCATGCATTTCGGACTCCAAAAAATGAAGAAATATAGTTCACCATTTTTTGAGGTGTCCAAGGTTTTTCACCTACCACCATAATGAGGTATGGGCTTCCTTTCTTGCCCAACAAGAGACAAAACATGGAGGCATGGATTTTTCAATATAACCCATCATTGTTGAGGTGAATTCATTGCTCTTTCGGGGTCGTTGAACAAGAATTCAGATTTCTTCTATCTCCTTCTCTAATTCTTCCTATATATTGTAAGGAGGGGTTGTTTTTCAAAAGGTTGGACATTTTGTTTTACACCCTCCTTTATTCTCTTCTCTGCAAGTGGATTTGTGGAATTCAAACCTCCCATTCAAGTTGTAATGCAATCTTTCCTCTTGGCCATTGTAATGGACTGTATCAAAGTTTTGGAGCAATAAAAAATAATTCTGTGGATGATTTCAACCCTCTCTTATGTTCATTGCATCTTCTTGATCTCTCATTGCAATTTTGGTTATCTGTGCATGATAGTTGTATTACATTTTAATGGTTTGTGTTTAATGGAAAATCAAATGTTCAACATTGCTTTGGTGTGTCACCTTTCTTATTTTAGGTTTATTTTCTTGCATCTTCTTAACCCTATCTCCTTAACAAAGCTATAGTAGGTTTTAGAGTAGATCCTCTATAAAGTGTATGTGTGCACTTGAACAGAGGAATAAGAACCGACCTTCATCCGAAGATCTTTCCCAGTTGCAAAGTCCCATACTTTGGGAAAAGCTCCATGTTATGCAATCACACTGAGAGTCTCAAACCATTGAGTTGCAGACATTTAGTGGTGCTATGATTACTCATCGACAATTATCAGCTAGAGAATCCATGGACAGGTTTCTTCCCAAGTCTCAAGATGCTTACTGTTGTATCCTTGTATATTTCTATTTCCCTTGTTACTCTCTGCTACTTTACAGATTTGTGAATTTCTTGATTAGAGAAAACCCAATATTCTTTTCTTAAACAAATGAAATAAATCTCAATTATCTTAATGTATTATATTCCAACTCGAAAAAATGATGGTTGTTTTCTATTATGGTTATATGTGTAGAACATGTGAAAAACTAGGCTTATAGAGAGATGGATTTGTTGGAAGTCCTTTACTTTCATTTTATACAAAAATTTAATGTATATCTTCTACTTTAATGACATGAAACTTCTTGTGGGTATTATGGAATCTTGGTCCATCTTGGTGTATAGTTATGTATTCCTTCTTTGATTATTTTGTACATTAATGTTTCTACTACAACATTATAAAATCCAATAACATCAGAGTAGATTAAGCCTATTAATTTCTTCTTCTTTAGGAACATAAACACATTAAATAATGGAGTTGAGTAGGATTATATTCATTTTCCTTAAACACATAAAATTCCATGGATAAGTCTCTTCCCAAGTCTCTTGATGCTTATAGTTGTATCCTTATATCTTTATATTTCCCTTGTTACTCTATGCTACTTTGTAGATTTGTGAATTTCCAGATTAGAGAAAACCCAATATTCTTTTGTGAAGCAAACAACTTAAATCTCAATTATCTTAATGTATTCTATTCCGGCTTGAAAAAATGATGGTTTTTTTCTGTCACGGTTATATGTGTAGAGCTGCCCTAGATTTATTGTTTATTATTCTCGGTTATTTGTGTTTCTTAGCCACTAGTATGCGTCCATTGTTCTCCTTGCTTTCTTCTTAAGGTTTTTTTAAAATTTGAAGGTGTTTTGTCGGATTTGATGTGTCATTGGCTTGGCTTTCACAAACAACTATCTATTGGATGCGTTCAGTGATGTTTTTGTTTGTATGTTTAAAATAAATCACTTTTCAATCAAAACAAAAACACTTTACTAGATTTCCTATAGATAAAATGTGAATTTGCTCAAAAAAATGTCAAGTTAAATACTTTCATGTGTCGTTAAGAACTGAAATTACTCTCCTCAACGTAGATAAGTCGAAGCCTAGTGGACTTTCTTTGTTGCTAAGTTGCTAACTGAATTGAAAATGAACAATTTAGTAATCAATTGACATGAAGATTTATTAGGAAAATTCAAGATAAAAAATTTCCTTGGATAATTGATGGTTAAATTGACACAATAGAAAGAATGCTACATGTTGGTGCTGAAAGTAGTCTCGCCCATTTGTCATTAAAATTCCTCAGTTTGTGGCCTCTGTCATGTTTTCTATCTCCCCGTATTGGTGCTTGAAGGCTTTGTCCTCCATTTGGTTGCCATGATCAGGCAATTCCTTGGTTGAGGATCACTTAAAGGTCTAGAATTTATTTTTTGTTCCTCTGTCCATCTGAAAGAGTCTGTAACTTGGGCGTAAAACACAAGTTTTTCCTTTCCTCCCATTTTCCACATACGCGTTTTCTTGGTCCTATCATTTTTATCCCAAATACATTTGGAAACATGATTGGATGTAGTTCAGAGGATCATATTTGAGCCTTATAATATTTCAAAATTTTCTATCCTTGAAGAAAGATTCATTTCCGGGCTCAAATGGTGATTTTCCTGCATTTTTATGGTTTGACAGGTGTATCTTTTCCAGTCAAATTTACATCTTAGCATCAGTGGAAACGTGGCCCTTTTTGGTTGGATGCTTCTCGGTGAGGCACTTTAAAAAATCTAAGGCTCTCATCAACCCAAAACTTGTCCACGTGGAGGAATGACACTCATTTGAAAATTCACCTTTTGGTTTGGCCTTGGAGTTGCGTCAAGGGGACACGTGGAGGATTCCACTAATTTTCCCATACTTAGAAAAAAATTTCATGCAGCCGATACAATTTTGGTAGACCATGGACACGTGGAGGGCTGGCACTCATTTGAGGATCCG
Source organism: Taxus chinensis (assembly GCA_019776745.2). Lineage (NCBI taxonomy): Eukaryota > Viridiplantae > Streptophyta > Pinopsida > Cupressales > Taxaceae > Taxus > Taxus chinensis. The sequence continues at coordinate 160,764,175 of CM034151.1, read as the reverse complement.
CCTCAGGGTCCCACCTTAACAATTGTGACAGGGAGACATGTGGAGGCTTTCGCCACGTCCACTTTGTACTTAAACTTTTCAAAGAAAGTTTCTAAGTCCTGGGACACATGGTGAGCTCACACTTGTTCAAGTTCTTCACTCTTTGGCACCATCTCAAAATTGCACCATTAAGACACATAGAGGCTTTCCGCCGGGTCTCCCCATAGTTAGAATTTTCAAGAAAATTTCTAAAGACCTCGGACACGTGGAGAAACCGCACCTGTTTGGGGACCAGCCGCTAAGTTTTATTTTGAAGAAGGACCTGGAGGACACTTGGAGGCTTCCGCTCACTCTACCCTTTTCTTGGAATTTTCAATGACCAAAGGAAATTGTCTCGGACCTTAGACACATGGTGCCTTACGCTGAACTTTAAAAAAATTTAACAGACTCTACCGAAATGAGACACCTATTGAGCCCGCGCTTGTTTGGGGTCTCTTCTTTTGGGGCATATCTCAAAATTTCCCATTGAGACACGTGGAGGCTTCCACTGGCTCCTTTTTACACTAAGACTTTTCAAAGGCCAAAAGGTGTTTTTCTTAGGCCCAAGGTACGTGAAAGGATCGGGCTTGTTTGGTACTTGCCTCTATGTTTCTCCTTTGCATTTGTTCCAAGGAAACATGTGGATGACTGTGATATAAAGTGGAAAAGGGGCAGAATCAATGATTGTTGTGCATTTAACCTATTTTCCTCCATTTTTCCTCCAAGACTCGTAGAGAGACAAATATGAACTATTTTTCATCGTTCTTTGATGAAATTATTTTTCGTCTCTATCTGTAAGGTACCATTAAATGGATTTGAAACTTAAATTGTAAGTCCAAGGATTATTAAGCTTGATATTTTGAAGTGGGAATTTCTCAGGTACTCGCAAAAGTAGGAATTACTAGAGGAAATGGATGTGGGGTAAAATTGCAGAGGAAAAAGAGGGAAAAGATATGAAATGATGAAAGTGCAGGTGAAAAATATGAAAAAGGTGTTTCCTCGAGAGTAAAAAAAATACCTGTCATATCCAGCTGTGCAGAGTCTTTGAAAAATGATTAAAAAGGGGATTTCTCACATGACCGAATCAAAATGATTAGAAGGATTTCCAAAACGTTGTGGCATGACATCTTAGTCATTAGTCAAGGGCCCAAGAAGCATGATCAGTTCATAATTGGTCCACCTAGCAGCTTTTGGATCTGAATTTGTTAAATGTCACTTTTTGAAGCATAATTGGTAACCAAGCAAAGGTCCCTCGAATATTCATTATTTTTGGGGGGAAATTAAGCGAGTAAAATGTATAAATGCAATGAGAATACTCTTACAAATGGTTAGATGTTTAATTTGTAAGATAAAATTTGAGAAATTCGTCTTCCTAAGAGACCAAGCAGAGATAACCTGTTATTTTCTTTTGTGCTAGATTTTCTATCATTTCAAGTTGGTTGCAAATGTATAGCCATTGATGAGAATTGAGATGTCTCTAGAAGCTTTCCCCTACTAATGAATCTAAGAAATTTTGAAATTAATTTGTGTCTGCTTTGTTTCAGAATATCTACAAATAGTTTCTTTCGTTCCTATTGGAATCTTAAATTGAAATCTTTGTGAAATCACACAAGATCTCGTCCTTGTGACATTTTAATGGTATTTTCAATTTCATTTCAAGAAGAGCCTTCATCTTGGATGAGATAAACAAATTTAAAATCAATTCATTATCATTTGTTGATAAAGATTATCTATAAGTCTTCGGGTGTGCCTTAGGCATGATTGGTCAGAGACTTTGGTCTTTAATTGAGTCTTTCAATTCAAGTCTAGTTATTGTTAGAGTCTCAAATATTATGTGAAAACGTGCTTATCTGGGCCTCCATTAAAGCACACCTTCTGGTTGAAGGAATGTCTTAACTATTCTAAATCTTTCTGTTGTTGAAGTTGTTCATTATTGTGAAGTCCCTTCGAAGATCTGGTATAATCAACTTTATCCTGCTTCATCTCCCACCAAAATTATTCAAAACCACAAATCCACCCTGAACTACCCCTGTTTACCCTGTGTATCAACAAAGGAACAAAATCTACTTACTAAAATATGCAGAACAATTAGGATTTCTTAATGTCTTCAGTAACCTTAGCCTTGTGTTGAAAGTATCTCCATCATTTAGAAGTGACAACTCTTAAGAGTTAAATCATGGAGTATTGACAGTATTTTCCCAAGGTTTTCTTCATAGAATTTATGCAAAGCAAGGATATATCCATCTCCTTCATAAAACAGAGGTTACACTAAGGGTCCTCTCACCCTGGTCGAAGAGGCATGACCTAAAGTAGTGAGGATAGGTCAAATCCTCTTAAAGGTGTTATCCATCTCTCCACAAATCTGAGTAACAAAGGGCCAGTTAGATCTCATCCCTGGATAAAAAAATGACACACACTATGATCTATCTGCCTCTAAGCTCCCTGTCAAATCTGTGTTGTTGCTCGGCTTGAAAAGGAGAATGAATTTGGATACCAACACTCATGGCACCTCTCTCGGGAACTCTTTGAAGTATTTGAATAAAGGTGTATGCGTACAAACCATGGTAATTCTTTTTACATATTTTAAAGTGCAAATACATTGCTGAAACATCATTATTTGTCAAATCTTTAAGAATTGTTCAAATTTGTGAGTTCTGAGTGCAATATTTTCTACTTATATAGTTATTGCACTAATATTTGTATCATCATTGATAAATTTGGGTAAAAGAAGAGCAGATCTTGTAATATTTGTATGAATCTGGTATTGACAGACATTTGATAGGTCTTTCATAGTGCATTTGCAGAAACTAAGGTGAAAATTCTTAGTGGCGACTTCGTGTTGTTTAAATTCTTTATAAATACCAGTGTCTTAACATATATCAAGTGAGATTTTTCATTAATATCTACAAAGATGGAAGGAAGAAGATCTTTCTTCACTAAGGACCCTAGTAGAAGGTTGTTTCAAGAGCTGGGAAAGTCTAATTCAGAAGGAAGAAGAATTTGGAAGGCTGTTGGAGATCAAGCATCAAGAAAAGAGATCTCCATTGGTGAAACTGATCAGCCTGTGATTGAAGATTGCAGTACTTCCTCAAGTTCTTCTGAATCAGGTAGTCTCTTTGTTGAATTGAATTCTCCATCTGGAGAGGGTCCTTCATCTATATTTGAAACATTTTCTTCTCAATCTACCCCTACATTTTCAAAATCTAATAGATTTTTCCAAGAGATAGAGCCTTTAGAGGGTAGTCATTCTGAAAATTACATCCGTATACCACATAGACCCCTCACTCCACATCATTATGCCTCTCATGTAAGATCACCTCCTCAAAATAATATGGCTCAGCCTCCACCCAGACCTCCATTTGTTGTTAATAATTTTGGTCCCATCAGTTTTAGAGGTATGGCTGGCTATCCAAATGTTGTGCCATAAGATGTAAGAAACAAATTGCCTAAGTTTCAAGGAAATAATGCAATAACTGGTGATCAACACTTGAAACTCTTTGTCAATATGATGGAGGACTTCAAAATAGAGTTTGAGGATGTATACATTAAATTATTTATCCATACTCTAGAAGAAGATGCAAGCGACTGGTATAAATCTCTACCAGATTGTTCCATTGACTCCTAGATAGAGATGAAGAATGCTTTTAGGATGTAGTACGGTGATAAAATAGACCCTAGGTTTCTTTTATCAGATTTTAAAAATATAAAAAGGAATCCTAATGAATCAGTGCATGATTTCATCACTATATTTAACAAAACATTGAGAAGACTTCCTGTTAATTTGAGGCCATGTGATGAATCATGTATGATAAAGAATTCATATGAATTTGATAAGAAAGTTGCTTACTATTTGAGGGATAAGAACCCTAGGACTTTGAGGCAGGCCTTTACCATGGCTCTGCAAATTGAGAACAACATTAAAGCAGTTGGAAAACCTCCTAAGAGGGAGGGTGTTAAATTGATCAACCCTGAGAAGCCTCAATCAAGTAAGGCTGTGGATCTTGAGGAAGTTGTAATGACTTTGGCCGAGGCTATCAAAGAAATATCTTACAAGCTAGTTAGGGCAGAGAAAGGAATTAGACAAGGGTCGCAGGGTCAGCATAGGAAACAAGGACAAGATAGACATGTGAATCATCCTAGAAATGATCAGAGGTCTGATGACAGAGGTAAAGGACCCATGAGAGCTAGATAACCCCAACTTAGGGAGAATAGATTAGTTCACGATCCTTTAAATGCCATAGTTGTTGTTGTTAAAGAGACAAATCAAATGAATTGGTGTGACAAATGTTTCTTACCCCACCTGTCATGTGAAATAGATTAGCAAGTTGAAGAAGCTGATGATGATGACAACACTGATGATGATGCATGCATGGTGGAATGCTCTACAAGCTCACAGGAAGGAGAAACTTCAACTAAGGTAATAAGTGTAAGAAATACTGCAAGTTTTTGGGACTACATTCACCAGGTACCTCTTCTTCCTCCCTCTCATGCTTTAGAAATAGATATGGTACAAGCATTTGAACTTCCTAATAATGATTTTGAGTACCTAAGAGCTCTAATGATTAAGAAGTACGATGGAGGAATCCCATCAAAAGAGGATATTTAGCTACTAATGAATGTTGTTGTGGCCCAAGAAAAAGAGTATAACACAAGAAGTAAATTTGTCAAAGGGGTAGGGCCTCAAGCCAAACCAAAGACCCCAGTTCTCACCAATGTCCCAAAAGAGGCTCCAAAGAAAGATGCATCTGGCAAAGGCCCTGTTGTTTCAAGTAGAACAGGTGTTCCCACCCATGCCCAAAATGTTAAAAACCTTGTTCCATCTGATGATTTCATCAATCTTTCTCCAAATGCTTAATTTCCCAAGTACATTCCCTATGGCATTGCCCAAGTCTTGAGTCAGATCAATATTTCTGTCCCAATTGTGGAACTGATTAGGATTCCCTAGCATAAGAAGAAGGATTTTGAGTATTTGGGATTGGAGGAAGATAGGAGTTCCCAAGGAAGAAATATAAATAATGTAAATACTCCTTCTCCAACCATTGTAGACCTAGAAAAACCACTAGCATTAGAGGAGATAGGTGAACCACCTGAAGTTTACTTGGGGACATCTTTAGTTGAGTCTCAGTTAAATGTTGATCCATTTTTTACAACACTGATTATTAAAGACAGACTGTTGCACAATTGTATGTTTGACTCTGGAGCATCATGCAATGTTATGCCTCTGGAAGTCATGAATGAATTGAACATTAAAGTGACAACAACTTATGGCAAGTGTACTACAATGGATTCTAGAGAGGTCCCAGTTGTAGGGTGTGTGAAAGGTTTGGTGGTACAACTTGCAACTTATCTGGGTAAGAACCTGAAACTTGATGTTGTCATTATTGATTGCTCTACCAAATGGGGCATGTTGTTATCAAGAAAGTGGGCTATAAGTGTTGGTGGAAGTGTTCAGATGGATATGTATTTTTCCACCATTCCAATTGAAGGTAACCTTGTAAAGCTGTATGGAGAGAAGAAAATGTTGCACCTCATTGAAGATCCAAATAATGCTTCTTATGAAGTGTTATATGCTGATGTAGATGCAAATAACTTTGTGGGGTTTGCTGATGGAAAGGAGCACAAGATTGATCAGTGTAAATGTCTTGAACAAGTGGGTTTACCTTGGACCTTGTTATTTGATGGAGCATGTTCCAAGTTTGGAAATGGTGCCAGAATTGTTCTGATTTCTCCAGGCCAAGAAGAGTTTGTCTTTTCTTTCAAACTTAACTTTGAATGCACTAACAACATTTCTGAATATGAAGCATTGTTATTAGGCTTGAGAATTGCATGGAAATATGGTATAAAGGATGTCATTATCAAAGGGGATTCAGAATTGATTGTTAAGAAAATTAGAAAACTGTATGATACTAAAAATCAGAGAACAATACAAGCATGCAGTTTGGAATTTGATTGAAATGTTTGACTCTTTTAATATTGTGCACCATGATAGAAAGTTTAATGTTGTTGCAGACAAGTTAGCAGTGCTAGGATCCAGATTTGGGAATTGTACAATGTCTCCATTTTGTGAGTATGATGTTGAAATACTAACAAGGCCATTTGTCCCTGATAACGTTAAAAATTGGCAAGTGTTTGATGATGATGCCCAGGTGAAACATTTTCTACAGAACCAAGGTGAGTTTTCTGACCAAAATATAGATTGGGAACCAATGGTGTGTGTTTCTGAAGGAAAGGAAACTTTATTTGGAAAAGACATCATCCAACTAAAGAAAAACACGATTCCCAGAGGTTTGGTGGCTCTTGAGTCAAACTTTGATAATGTTGATTGCATTATTAAAAGGAGTATGTCAGTTTCAAGAGATGTGGAAGAGAATGACCTAGGTACAAAGGAAAAGCCACGTAAAATCTTGTTAGGAAGCAATATCAGCAAGGAAGAGAAGCAGTCCTATGTTCAATTACTAAAAAAATATCAAGACTGCCTAGCTTGGTCTTACTCTGAGTTGAAGGCATACATGGAAGATTTGTTCCAACATGAGATTCCTCTTGATTCTAATGCCAAGCCTTTTAGGAAAAAATAGAGGCCCACTGATCCGCTTATTTCTTCGAAGATGCAAGAAGAATTGAAGAAGTTGAGGGATGGAGGGATCATTCAGCCCATAAGGTACTCTTCTTAGGTTGCAAACCTAGTGCATGTCAGAAACAAAATGGTGACATAGGGCTATGCATAGACTTTAGGAACATGAATAAAGCATCATTGAAACATAATTACCCTCTGCCAAACATGGATAATATGCTACAACTAGTAACTTGTTCTGAATTCTTATCTACTCTAGATGTTTTCTTTGGCTATAATCAAGTTGTTATGAAGGATTCAGAAAGAATAAAGACTGCCTTTACTACTCCTTGGGGAACTTATATCTATGTCAGGATGCCTTTTGGCTTAATGAATGTTGGAGAAAATTTCCAAAGAGAAATGGATGTAGCATTTGCTAGTTATATCAATAATTTCATTGTTGTTTATCAGGATGATGTAACTATGTTTTCTAGAAACAGAAATGATCACTTGCAACACTTGGAGAGAATGCTGATAAGGTGTAGAGACTATAACATATCATTGAATCCCAAGAAGTTCCTGTTATCCAAAATTCACCCCCCAGGGTAAATTTGATAACATGCTCAGAAAATTCAAGTCCCAGGCATATTGATTGATTCAGAGCAAACATCATGTTTCGGAGGTTCTCTCAGATATTTTTCTAACTCCCCTGGCCAAGAAAGAAAGAGCAAGCTCTGAAAAAATGTGAAAAAGTTGTAGGAAGGCAAGTAGGTTGATCCAGGAAAAATCATGAAAATTGGCTAAGTCCTGCTCAAGAAAGTATTTGGGACATCCGGGACACAAAGGCGCGAACCACCCGGTTCGCGCGAAATCAGCACAAACAGCCCGCTAGCAAGAGGGACATCTGGGACAAAAGTACACGGCGGGTGCGAAATGCCGGTTCGATCGAGAGAAAAATTGGCTAACTGCTGAGAGAGAAAGTCTGGGACATTTGGGACAAATGGACCCGAACCAGCCGGTTCGGCCGAAATGGGAACAAATGGTCCGAAAGCAAATGGGACATTTGGGCCGCGAGTACGCGAACCGGCCGAACCAGGTGAAAAGAGTCGAGGCAGCCCGAAAATCAATTGGGACATTTGGGACAAAAAGGCGTGAACCGGCCGGTTCGGCCGAAATCAGCACAAGGAGCACAAAGCATTTGGGACAGCCGGGCCAAAAGTACGCGAGGGACGCGTGGGACGCGAAAGCGCGGATCGCCCAAAGGAAGAGTTTTTCGTCTGGGACAGCCGGGCCAAAAGTACACGAGGGACACGTGGGACGCGAAAGCGCGAAATAGGCAAAGACAGAAGAGGAAAAGTCAACGTTTGACCTGCGAACTTCAAACGGCCATAACTTTTGACTCCGAGCTCCGATTTTCACAAAATTTGACTTTTTGGAATGAGCACGACGTCCTCTACGTCATAGAAACTGGATTTCTTATTTTTAAAGAGGGGATATATATTTAATTAAGAGAAAATGCTATTCGGCTCCAGTCAGTTAATGTTCATTCTCGTCAAATGACAGAAAACGCCTGCCAGACCCAAAATAGCTGCCCGCACTCAGAAGGCTATAACTTTTGCATTTCTCAACGAAATCGCACAAAATTGGTACCGTTGGAATCATGGTTCTGAGCCCGATGCACAGAAATCAAGAAATTCTAGATTTGATCAGAAATTAATTGAGTTTTTTAAGAAAACGTGGCCAGGTTCAGAACAGTGTTTTATTTGGTAAAATTACTGGGAGTGCAATTAAGAGGCATGGCCATCATTTTTTCTCTGCTGCAGCACATGGGACAGTATGGGGAGCCTTTTGCAAGTAATATATAATCATTTTCACTCAATTTAATGCCTCTTACAGGTGGTTGAAGGACAGATTTCGGGATTTCCATTTTCCCTTCTCTTCTCCTTCTCATTTTTTCTATAAATTGGAGTGTTGGGCTCATTGTAGGGGAGAGATTTTTTTGGGTAACAAAGTTCTGCCAAAATTTCTTTGTGAAGCCAGTGTGTTGCAGGCCCTTGTAGTGGACTCCTTGCATGGTGATCCAGGCCCTTATCTTGTAATAGACTGAACTGTGCATATCATGAAGCAATAAAATACAAAGTTTGTGGATGTACCTTCCCCTGTTGTGTTTTCTTGCATTCTTCTTGCCCCTTTAATCTTTCTACAAGAATATTGTGTCTATTATTATGTTCTTGCAGGGATTCATTAACATTGTGTATGCTTGGAATATTGTTGTGAATGCATTTTGCTAGATTATGGTGAACTGTCATCACCTCTTCTAGTGTGCACTTTGCCTCTGTATTTCACACATTTGGAGACTACTCTCACACCCTCCTTTTCTGGTGTATCACCGCTTTAGTGTAGGCTTTCATTTTATGTATTCTCTCTCCCTGGTCCCTTGGAAATTTAGATTAGAACAGTTAGCTTATCCTGCATTAGAGTAGATTGTGGCAGGTAGTTTAGGAGCAAGAACCAGCTTTCTCTGGAGGTCTATCTCAAGTAGCAAGTCCCACAACTTGGAGATAGTACCCATGTTATCCAATCACACTGTGAGTTCAAATATATGTACAGGGGTGCTGTGATTCGGGGATAACAGTTCCACTTTGGAGTGAAAAAGGAAAATTTGCTTGGTCACATTGTATCAAAATAAGGGGTCATGATAGATCCAGAGAGAGTGGAAGCCATCAATAAGGTTCCAATTCCAAGAACTAAGAAGGGAATTCAATCCTTCTTTGTACAAATAAAATTTATCCGAAGATTTGTGTCTAACTTTGCTGAGCTGACCATCCCCATTACTAGCATGATGGAGGACCAAGTTATCAAATGGGAAGAAGTTTCTATTCAATATTTTAATGGGATCAAAGAAGAACTAAAACATGCCCCTATTTTGGCAACCCCAAATTACAAGAATCCTTTTCAAGTGTTCTCTTTTGCTTCAGAAAACACCATTACATCTGTTTTGTTACAGAAGAATGATGAAGGTGCTGAGAGACCAACTTCCTTTTTCAGTAAGGCATTACAGGGAGCTGAGTTGAAGTACACCATCATGGAGAAGCAACAATTTTCCTTGGTGAAAGAAACAAAGGTTTTCAGACCCTACATATTGAGTTCTAAAGTTTTTGCTTATGTTCCCCACACCATGGTGAAAGACATCTTATCAAAGATGGAGGTCTCGAGCAAAAGATGCAGATGGGTGAAAATGTTGTAGGAGTATGACATGGATATCTAAACCACGAAATTCGTAAGAAGTTTGGGCCTAGCTAAGCTTATGGCTGAGAGAAACTTGCAAACTATTGAGGTGAATGAAGTAGAAGGAGAAAGGGTGGATGTCCTTGAAAAGTTGGTAAGTTCTGAATGGTACTAAGATATAATATTTTATCTCTGACATCTATGTTTCCTTGAATATTTGGGTAAAAATCAGAAAAGAGATCTTAAATTATCCTCTCAAAAGTATGTCATTACTAATTTTGGATTAGCTTGGAAGAACCCCAAGGGTGTGCTCTTGAGAAGCATTGCTGAAGATGAGGCCCCCAAAATAATTTTTGATCTCCATGGAGGAGTCTGTGGGGGACATTCTGTTGGAAGATTTATAACACATAAAATCTTGAGGGCTGGTTACTGGTGGCCAACTCTCTTAAAGGATACAACTCTATTGGTTAGGAAATGTGAAAGTTGCCAGCATTTTTCTAGAAGAATGAAGGCTTCAGACTCTCTTCCTTTACATCCTGTTTCACTTGAAGCCCCATTCAGATAACGGGGAATGGATTTCATAGGGGAAATTTTTGATCCTTCAAATGCTGGTCATAAATGGATTCTTGTAGCCACTAATTATTTCCCTAAGTGGGTGTAAGCAATCCCCACCAAGAAGGAAACACACAAAGTTATCATGGACTTAATGCTGAATCAAATCATATGCAAATTTGGAGTGCCAGCTAAAATTGTTGCTGATAATGCCATGAGTTTCAGAGCCAAACCTTTGGTGGGAATGTGAAAAGAGTATGGAATCAATCTAACATATGCTTCTAACTACAATCCCTAAGAAAATGGACAAGCTGAGTCTAGCAATAAAAACTTTTTGAAGATCATTAGAAGAACCTTGGAGCTGAACAAAAGGAAGTGGAGTGAGAAATTGAAGTTTGTAGTATGGGTTGATAGAACCACTATAAAAAGATCTACTGGTAAAAGCCCGTTTGAATTGGTATATGGAACTCAAGCTTTGATGCCCATCCATTTGCAATTGTCTTCATTTTAGTTTGTTCAATAGATTGAAGACCAACAAGTTAGTCCATATGATTCTTGAATCAATCAGATTATTGAGTTGAATGAAGAAAGAAGGGCATCCCATCAGCGGCATGTGAAGTTTAGAGAAAATTTTAAGAAGTTATTTGACAAAAAGGTGACTCCCAAATCTTTCAGCATTGTGGATCTTGTGCTTTTATGGGATAACAGGCATGAAGATAAGAGAAATCATGGTAAATTTGATGCATTATGGATGGTCCCTTATTCCATTGATTTTCAAATTGGTGAAAATACCTTCTTCCTAAAATAATTAGAGAGGGAACTACTTGAATTGCCTATTAATGGCAGGCATTTGAAGCATTTCCTTGATTGATTTATCATAATCAAGGTATACTCCATTTGTACAGTGTATAGTTCTTTGTTTTCATTCTACTTCTATGTTTTTGTTTGTTCTGGTCCTTGGTGTCCTAGTTTTTCTAGTTTCTCAGTTCGTCATTGGGGGAGTTGGTTATTATTGTTCTACTCTGCATGCTTATTCTTTGACTATGTTGCCAAATGGTTTGTTTTTGGCACTTGGTATGCTATTTACTCTTGTGGCACTCACGGGGAGTGTCCATCCCTAAGTTGGAGGTGATTTTGGTGCTCAAATTAGTCTTGCCCCATTTGTCATTGAAATTCCTCAGTTTGCGGCCTCTATCATGTTTTCTATCTCCCCATATTGGTGCTTGAAGAATCTATCCTCCATTTGGTTGCCATGATCAGTCCCTTCCTTGGTCGAGGATCACTTAAAAGTCCATAATTTGTTTTTTGTTCCTCTATCCATCTGAAAGAGTCTGTAACTTGGGCGTAAAACTCGATTTTTTCCTTTCCTTCCATTTTCCACAGTCACATTTTGTTTTTCCCTATCATTTTTGTCCCAAATACCTATGGAAATGTGATTGGATGTTGTTTGGAGGATCATATTTGAGCCTTATAACATTTCCAAATTATTTGTCATTGAAGAAAGATTAATTTCTGACCTCAAATTGTGATTTTCCCGCATTTTATAGTTTGATGGATGTATCTTTCCCTATCAAATTTACATCTCAACATCAATGGAAACATGGGCCTTTTTGTTAGATGTGGCTTGACAGGGCACTTTAAAAAATCTAAGGCTCTCTTCAACCCAAAACTTGTCCACGTGGAGGAACGATGCTCATTTGAAAATTCACCTTTTGGTTTGGCCTTGGAGTTGCGTCGGGGGGACACGTGGAGGATTTTGTTACTTTTCCTAGACTTAGACAATTTTTTCATGCATTCGGTACAGTTTTTATGGACCATGGACATGTGGAGGGCTTGTGCTCATTTGAGGATCTGTCTCAGGGTCCCACCTTAAAAATTACAATAAGGAGACATGTGGAGGCTTCCGTCGGCTCCGCTTTGTACTTAAACTTTTCAAAGAAATTTTATAAGACCTAGGACATTTGGTGAGCCCGCACTTGTTCAGGGTCTTCTCTATTGGGAACCATCTCAAATTTGTGTCATTAAGAGACGTGGATACTTCAGCCAGGTCTCCCAATACTTAGAATTTTCAAAAAAAATTCTAAAGACCTCAGACAAGTGGAGAGAGTGTGCTTTTTTGGTGATTGTCCCCTAAGTTTTATTTTGAAGAAGCGTCCTGGGAGAAAAGTTGGAGGCTTCCACTCACTCTTCCCTTTGCTTGGAATTTTCAATAGCCAAAGGAAACTGTCTCAGACCCTAGACACATGATGTATTCCACTGAACTTTCAAATTTTATAAAATACTCTGCCGGACTGAGACACATGTTGAGCCCACACTTGTTTGGGGTCTCTGCTTTTGGGGACAATCTCAAAATGCCTCATTGAGACACGTGGAGGCTTACACTACAATGAGACTTTTCATAGGCCAAAAGGAATTTTTCTTAGGCCGATGGAATGAGGAACACCCGCACTTGTTTGGGACTTAACTCTCTATGCCTCCTTTATACTTGTGCTAAGGAAACACATGGATGACTATGATATAAAGTGGAAATAGGGATAGAATCAATAGTTGTTGTGTATTACATCTATTTTTCTGCATCATTTTTTCTCCAAGACTCCTGGAGATGCACAAATATGCAACTATTTTTCATCATTCTTTGATGAAATTCCTTGTACATCTCTTTCTGTAAAATGCCATTTGAATGGATTTGAGAACTTAATTTGTGAGTCCAAGGATCGTGAAGGTCGATATTTTGAAGTTGGAATTGCTCGGGAACTTGTGATAAATGAGAATTAACAGAGGATATGGATGCAGGGATAAAATTGTAGAGGAAAGAGAGGGAAAAGCAGGATGAAATGATGAAATTTCAGGTGCAAATGATGAAAAAGGTGTTGCCTCGAGAGTGAAAAATGATTACTCTATCAGTATCCAGCTATGTAGAGCCTCTAGAAAATGATTAAAAAGGGGATTTCTCACATGACAGATATCAGAATGATTAGAAGGACTCCCAAAAAATTGTGGCATGGAATCCTAGTCATTAGTCAAGGGCCCAAGAAATGTGATCAATTAACAATTCATCAACTTGATAGCTTTCGGATCTGAATTTGTTAAACGTCAGTTTCTGAAGACAAATTGGTAACAAACAAAGGTCCCTTGAATATTATTTCTCTTTTGGCGGGAAAATTGAGTTAGCTATAATTTATAAATGTCAACAAGAATACTCTTGCAAAGGGTCAGAGATTGAATTCTTAAGAGAAAATTTGAGAAATTTGTCTTCCTGAGAGACCAAGACTAACATAAGCCTAGTTATTTTCTTTTGTTTTATATTTTCTATCATGTCAAGTTGGTTGCAAATGTATAGCCATTGATGAGCATTGAGATTTCTCTAGAAGATTTCTCCTACTACTGAATCTAACCAATTTTTAAATTTACTTTGTGTCCAATATCTAGCAATTTTTGTCTTGCTTTGTTTCAAAATGTCTAAAAATAGTTTCTTTTGTTCCTATGGAAATATTACATTTAAATCTTTGTGAAATTGCATAGGAACTTGTCCCTATGATAGTTTTAATAGTATTTAAAATTTCATTTCAACAAGAGCGTTCATCTTGGATGAGATAAACAAACTTACAATCAATTCACTTTCATTTGTTGATAAAGATTGTGTGTAAGTCTTCGGGTGTACCTTAGGCATGATTGATTACTAGACTTTGGTTTTTAATTGAGTCTTTCAATTTGAGCCTTATATGTTAGATTCTCAAAGATTATGTGAAAACATGTGCTGATCTGGGCCTTCATTGAAGCACACCTTCTGGTTGAAGGAATGTCTTAACTATTCTAATGCTTTTTGTTGTTGAAGTTGTCCATTGTTATGAAGTCCCTTTGAAGATATGGTATAATAAACTTTATCCTGGCTTCATCTCCCATAAAAATCATTGAAAAAAAATGGATCCATCCTAAACTACCCTTTTTTTCCCTGTATATCAACAAAGGAACAAAATCTACTTGCTAAAATATGTAGAACACTCAGGATTTCTTAATGTCTTCAGTAACCTTAGTCTTGTGTTGAAATTATCTCCATCATTTAGAAGTGACAACTTTTAAGAGTTAAATTATGGAGTATTGACCATTTTTTCCCAAGTTTTTCTTCATAAAATTTGTCCAAATGAAGGATATCTCCATCTCCTTCATCAAACAGAGGTTACACAAAGGGTCCTCTCACCCTATTCGAAGAGGCACAACCTAAAGTAGTAAGGATAGGTAAAATAATCTTAAAGGTGTTATCCATCTCTCCACAAATCTGAGTAACAAAGAGCTAGTTAGATCTCATCCTTGGCTACAAAATGACACACACTATGATCTATTTGTCTTTAAGCTCCATGTCCAATATGTGTTTCTGCTCGGTTTAAAAGGGGGAACAAATTTGGATACCAAAACTACATAAATCATTTGAGAGAGAATACATCAAGACAATAAACAAATTTGAAGTGTCATGGCATCCCCTGTTCCAAAAATCATATTTTGACATTGTATGGGAATATAATGATCTCCCAAGATCAAATTTTATTAGGAATTACTTTTTGAGAGTGAAGATTCCACCTCTGTCATGAATAGATATGTCTTCATTCCACATATTTGAATATATGTGTAAATATCCACATGGATATATGATTGTAAATGAGGGTTATGGGTTTGTTGAGAGTAGTGCATGTAAAATATTGTAGGAAGTAGGATGGTTTCTAAGTGTTTGAAAAAATGCCTTGAAGTAGAAATCTATAAATTTGCAGTCTTCTTGCCCTCATAATTAATAATTTTGCTTTAATATTTCCTTGTGATTTCTTATTAACCTATAATTGTTGTCCTTGCCATGATTTAATGGATGGGAATAATTTATGGTCATAAAAGATCTATGGGGAAAAAGGGGTAGAACATCATACTTCTTGCCATAATGTTCCCTCTTTAATCATGTTCCTCTCCTAGCATGTCAATATCTTTCTCTTCCTCCATATTCACTCTCTACTTCAGAGGCATAGAGTTTTGGTCACCCTTCATACTAGGATTTTCATCCAATAGTTGGACACTTTTGCGCTTAAGAAAAAACCATAGCTACATTTCTTCTAATAAATTTAATTAGTATTCAAATAACCCAATTCAAAAATTCTACACTCTATTAGTCATATATTTTTGTCGGCATTGAGTTATATGCCAAGTGTTTCAAAAGTCCCAATATTGTTGAGCAAGAAGAGCAAGAGAGTGATATTCATGTGGGCCACACTATAGTTATTTTCCATATTTGCAAATGGTGGTGTGATTTTCTTGATCATTTATATTGTATTGAGGTATTGAGTGTTTATTTTATAGATTTTATTAATTGATCCTAGAAGTATTCTGTAAACTTCTCAATCTGAAAAGGAAGACAACATAAACACCCAGAGGAAAACAAGTAATCAATCCTCCACAATTGAGTAAGTTGAATTTTGAATTTATTTTCTCTTGATTGGATAATCAATCTTCTATTCATCTTGTCCTTGGCACTTGGCACAATGGATATGCATCCCATTAGGCTAACGAATGAACAAAAGTTAAGCATCTTATATCTTCAACCAAACCTAAATAGAAATAGTGTCACCATGGTAATCTATGTTGTTCACCCCCTCTATCTTATTTCAACATTATGTAGAGAATCTCTAAATCACATTTTTATTGGTGCATCATATGAATTGACTTCTAAACGGTCAATATACACCTAAGAAAAGAAAAAGAAACATGTTGACATGTTAGTTGATAGGCAATGCATAAGAAAGAAAATGAGCGGATTATTTTTGTGATGAATAAGAGAATTAAGTGTTGATTGAATGAATCATAATAAAGTTGAAAATCCACTTGTTTAGGAATATAAGACAAAGTAAATGGTTCTCCTCAGTAGTCATCAGTGAATTCCTAATTTTTTTCATGACTAATAACAAGAGATGCTACGTTGCCTAAACATATATGTATATTATTCATGAATAAGACGAAAAGAGACGTATTTTTTAGTGATAATCATCTTACTAGACCACCACCTAAGTTGGAAAACATGAAACATATGAATTACTTTTAAGGGTATTTATGAAAATTCTATATAGTTTCATCGAGCTAACATAAGATTAAAAGAGTAAATGTTTAGTGAATATCTTGTCCTCTAAGATTTTTTGAGTTTTCTTGTTTCCTTTGGTTATAGCAATGTGCATGGTAATCAACTGAATGGAACAATGCTTCTTGAATTTTGGAAGCTTGGAATCCTTACTTATTTGTAAGATCTTTCAAATTATATTTTGTGTTGTTGATCGATCATGTATATGATGATTGTGTAAGGGTTCTATCAAGCACATTAAGCATGCATTTATAATACACCGATGGTTAAATGATTCTAGCAATATTATGGTGTTGCTTTGATAGGAATCTATCCTAAAACAATATTAAGGGAGAAATTATGATAGAGCTGGGATATATTATAAATTTAGATACATTGTGAGATTAGTTATTTTTTATTTTTTGGTTATACTTTCAATAGGATATTAGGAATTGTGTTTGGAGATAAATTTATTGTCTAGATGGTAGTTGTGAAAGACTTCCAAATGTTTTTTGTCTCTAATCTTGCATGAAATCCTAGGGACCTCTTTGATAATAAAATTTCTAGACCCATTCTGGGATTTGTGGCGGCTTTGGAACATTTTCTGAAATTGTAATTCTTGTCCATATAAGATATTATAGAGCATAAACATGAAGTACAGTTTTTATGAATGAACATTATATTGACTTGATGATTCATCTTAATTATAAATTCAAGGAATTTGAGCATAAATAGACTGAATGGGTTTCTACCAGAGGAGTTCGGAAATCAAAGGAGTATACTTGATATGTAAGTTTTTAATAATAAAAATACGATTATTTAACTCACAAGGACATGTTTTTTGATCTATATGCTATGTATTTTCATTTCAAGGGAAACAATAACTTTGTGTGCTTTTATTCAATGTAGAAATCTTTTTTGCAATCGATTAACAAGTCATATTGCTCAAGAGCTTGGGCAGTTACAAAACTTAGTCTCATTGTATGTTCCTTTCAACTATACCTTACATGTAAATTTTTGGGAGGCTTGTGTTGATGTTCAAATAACATTAGAAATGGATCATATGGAGGATACTGAAAAATAACAATTTATTAGGGGAAGTTCCATTGGAGTTAGCTAACTATTTCATCCTTGCTACATTTTGAGGATTCCTTTTTCCACCTATTTCTTTATGAAGTTTTGAAAAATATGATTTGCAAATTTAATACTCTTTCCCTAATAATAGATAATACTTTAAATGGATCTATTTATTTTACTACAACCTCACCTAAAACAATTTGTCTAGCAACATTCCTATCATTAAAAACTTTTCAAGGTTTCCTCCAAACAGGTATAGATATAACCAAAACTTTCTAGTTTTCTTTCTTATTGTTCACTAATACTATTGTACATAATTACAACTTTGTATTGGTCAAATCATCTAAATGCATTTATAAAAGGCTCTGCAAACAAGATGGAGCAAGGTGATATAACTAATGTGGCTAGACATGATTTCATATTTTATAGATTATAGAACAACAAAACAAAAAGTAATATCTTATTAGACCTTCTTTATTGACACATATATATGTTACATTTTGGTTCTCTAAGGTTGGGCATATTGCACATGGACATGGCTCTTCACATATACGATGAAAAAATGAGAATCACGTAAAATCTAAACGAGAAATGTATAATAGGATATGTTGCTACAAGCACCGTTTATAAATTTTTTCTAGAGAATCGTAAGCCAATTACTATAAAGAGACTATACATTCAATACCCACAAAGCTTGCGTGAATTTGAAATTGAGTTGGAAACACTTTGAAGCATCAAGCAATAGAAACTTATGAGTCTGCATGGATATTCACTTTCTCCACATGGAAACCAGTTGTTTTATGATTATAAAACACATTAGCTATGAAAGTAAATAAAACAATTGATGCAAAAACTATCTCAAACATGTTGCAATACTAACACATTATCACCCTGAATAATTACAAAACACATCAACTATGAAATTAATTAACATATCTATCCAAATCAAATAACTTATATCATTCGGCGTACACATTGGATTGTACACATGCAATTCCTAGTATTTTTAATATAGGTGTCATCCTTGTGTCATATTATTACACCAAAGGCATTCCCCCTATGGAAATTCCTTTCCGGTCGTTCATGCCACTGGCATAAATTTGACGACCATTTTGACGTTTTGCCTACGTGATTAAATTTGTTGGCCATTTTGATGATTTAGACAAGCGTTTTAACGTTTTTGATTTTTTCGTTGTTTTTAGTAGTTTTGAAAAGGGCCTACTTTCCAACGGAAAAGGGATGATTATGTCATTTGGATTGGAAGTGGGGATTTTTAGAGAGATTTCTCATGCAAATGGCCGGTCTCATGGATTTCTTTTATTCAGAAGAAAATCTATTGCCACTTCTCGATGTATGTTACTGTGATTTTCTAAATAATTACTAATGTATTCCCCAATAAATTTTCATTCTATCAAGTGGGTGACCAACGTAGAGGCTATCATGGAAATGTAAGTTTCTCGGTTATAATTGGACATTCATTTTAAGCACAGTGTCTTATCTTTCAACACTTTAAAGCAAGGTACTTCTAGAAGTACAATGCATTTCAGCCTCAAACATGCATCATGTTTTAACTTCTATTTTTTTATTTCAAAATACTTAGTTTAATTATAATTTATTTTGACCTCATTGCATAAGTCTTCTCTTTTCTCTTGGATTATAATGTAAATTTCATCATTCATGAAGGTTTCTTAAACATTCTCTACATAAAATTCCATCTGAATCTAAAACTCATTCAGCAGCAACCGAGACCTGTGGAATTATTGATTTCATTAAGCTTTTGTAAGTTGATTTTTGTAACATTTTAATAGCATGAAATTAATAGCATCTGAAAAATATAGATACATTAATTTTACTTATGTATATTATACTTATCTTTGATTAAAAAGAGTGATATGTTTTGTTGATTGGAAAAATTTCTATGTTACATGTGTAATGTTCTTATGATGTATTCGAAAGGTACTAAAAATGGTGCACATACTAGCACTTGGAGCAAAAAGAAATGAGTATTCAATACTACTATCACTCAACCCATCGTAAATACTACCCTCTACTTTGATACCACCTCCACTACTACTTTTCTCAACACTTCATATATCCAAAGCGGTATTTCCTCTCAATGGGTATCAAATGTCTTCAAGTTTTGTGCAAATAAAATTGGCCACAAAAGGCTACCACTCATGATATAAAATTTGTAAATGTATGAGGGTCTTCATGTATTCAATTTTTTTTCAGATCTCATGAGACAATATTTGTAAATTTGTATGAATGAATTTGTAACAAATTTGAATTATACACATAGAATCTTTCAATGTAATGTTTCCTCTATATTCCTACACTTCCACTATCAATCACACCCATTATCAACATGTTATTGACAATAAAAAAAGGATGCCACTCATGATATAAAATATGCAAATGTACAGAAGTCTTATTATATTCGTGTTTAGTTCAAATAAAATATAACGTAAAACTCTACCACTCATGATATAAGATTTGCAAATGTATATGTACAAATTTGTAACAAAATTGAAATGTAGAGATACAACCGTTAAATCTAATACTTCATCTATATTCCTACACTTACAAAATCAATCACACCCCTTATCAACATCAACTATAAAATAAATAACTATTCCTCTAAATCAAATAACATATATTGTTCAACACTCACATTGCATTGTGCACATGTGATTGCTAGTATATATATAATTTTTTCACGTGTAACAATTATTGAGTCAAGATATTAGTAATATTTTTTCTGTAGGTAAAGTCCCCGTCCTTTCAAAAAGTGGCTTGAGTTATTATTGAAAGAGTCATTTATGTTTATCATTTTCATTTAATTTTGGAGTCCATTGAGTTATTTCAAGCTCCTCTATTGTCATTTAGAGTATATTCTCATTAAAAAATGAATTATTCATTTGTTTATTAATTTTGTCCTTTTTTTTATTGTTGGTAAATAGTTTTTTGAAAGGGACTTTACCCTTGTATACAAAAAGGGGGGCCTAGAATCTAGAATAGGAGTGAAAAACATAACAAGAAGGATCAAGATCTAGATGAGATGTAAAAACTAGTGTAACCAAAGAGCAGTTATCCCAAAACAGCCAACCAATTCGAAAACTGCAAAAGAGCAGCAAAAAAATTAGAAATCACCACTGAAGCCAGCAAGAACAACATAGATCCACAATTATTTCTTGGCATATTTGGCAATTTTGGATTTGATATTTTGCCAGGAGGTGAACATAGCTAATTCCATCATATAAGCAGGGTCAGTAGTATCTAGCTGTTGGATGGTTTTTTTTCTTTCCTTTTCCATTCCCCAAAGAGTAGCTAGTATGCCGCTGAGATTAGAGACACAGTGAATGTGCAGCTCAATAAACTCCTCAATTGCATTTAAAATAGCCATATTATAATCATGGCGAGTCTTAGTTTTGCCAAGTATGTTGTCCAGGGAATAAAATTTTTTATAGATATCTTCCATCTGATTGTTATCAATATTAGCCTCCTCCTCCTTCATTCTCTTACCTTTTTGCTTAGACATTTTTTTTACTTCTTCTTTCAGTAGCAACATGCCAATTTCTAATGCTTCTAGCCTTTTAATGGAACTCTTAGTGTGTGTCTCTTGAGATCCTGTACTACTAATGCGTAGGAGATTATGGGCAACCTCCAAGTCCTGAGGCACATTTCCTGAAACAGGGGTTTCCAGGTTAGCAGGGTAGATGATAG
>CM034151.1:160725104-160742439 GCA_019776745.2 Taxus chinensis | reverse complement strand
GAACTCTATAGATTTAGGAGGTCTCCCAGAAGAATGTTGATGACGAGATCCTCTACCTCTGGACTGAAGAAGAGCCACCCACACCGAAATGTGTACCTACCCTTAGGAAGGACATAAATGATGTGTTGGAAGTCCGCCCACTCCATAAAGGAAACTGAAGGAAGTAACACGAAGAACTCTGAGTCTGGTGCACGAAAGTGTGACATAGGTCTAGCGAGTGAGTGCCAAGGAACCAAAGTTAATGACACATGCATAGAACTGTCAGATTGGAAAAGAGGAACACTCACAGAAAGGATTTCCAAGTGATGTGAAGGGAACAAAACATTCTCCACAATAGAAAAGGGATCCACAACTGAGGGTGGATCAATGAAGGTCTCTGGAAATGTGGAAGTGACATGATTCTCGGAAGGGGCACTCCCAACAATAGAGATGATGAACTCCTCTTAAACACCTCTATATGGATGAGGGACCTGTAGTGCATCACAAGTAGACTCTGCAAAAAGACGACTAAGGTCAGGAAGATACTCATCCCAATGAGGGGGCTCAACAAATAAAAGAGCGATGTTAGATATGTATGAGTCATCCAATGAAGGTAGAGGAGTGAAGTGGGCCTCGCACACTAGAAGTGGAAAGGAGACTGGTGTAATGATGGTGTGATACTGAGTATGAGACAAATCAATATCTGATGAGATGTGGGGGGTGACAATAACGTCTGGAATAGTGAGAGAAAGAGGATAGAAGTCCTCTCTAATGCTCTCTGCATCAGAACTGGGTGCACAATCCTCATCATCATAAGTAGAACCAAGTGAGTCTATGTCAGTGGAACTGTCATCGCACGAAGAAGAGGAGACAACTAAATCAGTAGCAGCAACAATGGTGGCAGTATGTGAAGGGTCTCCATAGAGGGACTGAAGAATGCTCTAGACATAGTGAGGTGGATCTGAGTGTGCCACGTGAAACCAGAGAGATTGAGAGACATGCATCATCATGTGACAAAATATGTGGTTTCAAGTGTCAAGAAAATCCTCCAGATGATGATGATCAGCAAGTGCAAGAACTGGCCCAAGCAAGAAGGGTAAAAGACCCTCGTGGGAGAAGTAATGTTCCATGGAAGCACGCCAGGATAAATAGTTCCCTCTCCCGGTGAGAAGTGGTGGAGGCTGTAAAGTGATCCTACAGAGCTCAAGTCTTGAAAGAGCACTCTCCATGATGAAAAATGCAAGATGCACAAAAGCAAGATGTCAGACTCGGGCGATAATGCATCTGTGTGTGTAAGCCCAAGAGTATAATCAACCCCCTAGAATGCAACACTTTATAAAGTAGTGCATTTTACAAAAATGACAATGTAATCACATAATGTGTAAGAAATCATGCAACTTTTACTAAAGAATCACTCAAAAATGAGCTACGAGTCAAAAGTTATGGCATTAAAACGATTCCTGCAACTGATGGAAAATGCCACTAGATGCTGCAAATACATTAAAAAAAGACAGAAATGGGTGTAAAGGGTATCGTGTGACTACTCATTGGAAATGGCATGAACTTTTGAGTAGGGTTTATTTTGACTACGAGGGGGGATTAGCCTCCTGCCAACCCCCGGACCTCACCCTCCGTCTTTGACAAGCATAGGAAGGATGAGAAATACAAGCCAAAAAACCATTTTTAAAAAAAATTTTACAATGCCAAACTGAATGAAATGTTTTTTTTTAATCACCCTAAAACATTAAAAAAGAAGGTGATGTTTTATCCAGAAAACAATTCCTAAAAGAATGATTGAATGGGGCCCACGTTTTGGAGTGTGGAGAGAAGAGAGCCCACGTGTGTAGATTTAATGTGTTAGGCTGAGTTTGAAGGTCGCTGGAGGTTGCTGGAGGCTATATTGGTGATCTTAAAGGTGCTGCAGGCATGTGGGAGATCAACTCAGATCCTAAACTACCAAAAAATGCCAGAAAAGCAAGAAATGGCCGAGGTGGATGGCTGTGCAACTTTGCAGGCCTTATTTGAGTGCAAAACGGCCGAGGTGAATGGTGGAAGAAACATCCAAGGTTGTTGATGGTAGGTATGACCAAGCTAATGGATTTCGTGCCAAGGAAGATGGTGAAAGTGTGCAGGTCTGCAACGTGTCGAGAGCACAGAAACGTTGAGAGGTCTGCAACGTGAAGAGAGCAAAAAAACCATTGAGAGGTATGCAACGTGAAGAAAGCACAAAAACATTGACAGATATTAAACTCTGAGTAATGATAGAGATTCAAGGCTCGAGGTCAATGGGAGGAGCTCACGAACGAACAGTGAACATAAGGATTCAAAACTTCACAATCCACAAACCAGGGATGACACGAGTCATTCAATAATCCAAAACATGGGCCAAATAGCAAAGGGAAAGGATGAACCATGAGACAAACATGAGAAAACATGAGCAAGGTCAGAGAAATGAGTTGCAGGAAGCAAGAGCTGAGTCACCAGCGAGTTGTCGGTCAAGGTAATGCAAGAACAGAGAACCAATGTAAACTAGCAAAAAATACGTAGATCTGCAACTCGAAACACATTAGACATCAGGAAAACACCTCTAAACACACATGTAAACCCAGAGAATCGAGTGGTCAAAGACATTAAACTCAAAAAACACCAAAAAATCAAACACAACCAAATGAACCACAAATAACCCAAACACCGAATAGAGGTATAAATGCTCGAATCAATGCACTGAAGCACATAACGGAATATCCATTATGACACATGCAACGAGATCTGAAGATCACACCAGAAGTCAGAAAACACATGAGCAACGCCGAGGAGTGCACAAATCCACAAGATCCAGTATGATACCATGAAAGAGGGTTTAAAACCCGCAAACAATGATCATGAGGGATGATGTGCACATCAACGGACATGCGAACGATAGCGTGAAGATATCTTGGGAGGAGTGAGCATCAACTGAATGGGCATGCAAAGATTTGAAACACGAAAGAACCTAGTTGATCCATAAAACTCTCCTCTATCTCATAAGTCAAATGTGGTGTACATATAGGAGGTGTTGAGTAAACCCTAGTGCTGCAATCGTGACAAATCGAGTAGAGAGGCGGAGTTACATTCCTAGAATAGAAGTGTAACTCCCAATCACACATATGACACACTGACGGGCTAACGCACTGACATGTAAGATAATCTCATAATGACCCTTGAATGACACATGGACCTACGATCTCACCTAAGTGAGATGACTCACCTAATGACGTGGAAAATAACACACACCAACAGATGGTATATGACCTATTTAAGAATTTTTGTATTTATTATGCACATTAAAATACTATTTAGAACATGGCAATTTTGTATGAGACCTTAGGTTTCTGAGATTATTTTTGCATGAATCTAATATGATGTGCACTTGACAATATTTAAGACATTATGGATTATTTTTTCATTTATTGGTGATGTACATGTACTAGCATTTTTTAATGTATAATATGCATCAAAATTTCAAAATCAATATTTATATAATGTATGTATATAAAGAGTTACCTATTATGAGTAATTATTCATTCAATTTATCAATGTGTATATGTGTATTTACCTTACTTGCGCTTCTTCTTGCTCATGGTCTCTTTCTACTAGTTCCTATCTTATCATGCACTTACTACATTCTTCTATGCTTTGTAGTCTTCTCCCCTGTTAAAACACCTGACATTCATCACAATTTGATGTCTTTCATCTGTTGATTTTTTGAGAATGTCTCTCCATATACATTACTCCAATGCTTAAGAATGTCTCCAGATGCAATCACATTCTGATTCAGACACTCAATGATTCTTGATTTTCTAATCTTGTTCAATTCGTGTTATTACCTTTAAATTTGTAGGCATTTAAAGTTATTTGGAAATCATGTCACACCATTCACTAGGCTTGATGACTACCCCTATCCTTTTTAAAGCACTTTTGAAAGCATCCATGGGTTTAGCATAACATAAATTATCAATGAATGGAAGGTCACTAAGCTTTAGGCCAGCTAAATCCCATCCAGAACTAAACAAGAAATATTTACTAGGTGATTGATAACTCCTACGTGTTCTTAGACATACCCTTATCAAATTCATTCTTAAGCCAATCTAGTCATTCAGGGCTCTTTAGCAACTACGCCTAGACGGGGTACCCTAAAAGCACAGGGAGCGTAGGGAAATAAAACAAATGCTCCACTAGCACTCACCAAGCCACCCCGACGTCTTGGAAAAGTTTGTTTGGTCCCATGAGCTTCCATTTTCAAACTACAACCTCTAACAGCCCTACACTAACTCAGACTGCACTATTTTATGCATTTTCAAACAATAGCACAACGAGAGAATAGGATGGAGATAGAGAAAACCATGAGATGCTTTGGAAGAGGTCCCCACTATGGAGCTGTCGGATCTGACGAGATGTCTCTAGATGCCACAGAGTCCAAGAAATCACCCATCAAAGATATGGTGTGATTAGGCCTCAGAGCTCTTAAGGGACTACGCCTGGATGGGGTAGCCCAAAAGCATGAGGAGTGTAGGGAGCCAAAACAAATGCTCCACTAGCGTTCACTAGGCCAACCCAATGTGTTGGCATAGTTGGTTTGCTCCCACGAGCTTCTGTTTGCAAACTACAACATCTGACACCCCTATACTGACTCAGACTGCACTATTTCTCGTGTTTGCAAACAATAGAAGAGTGAAATTATCAGATAGAGATGGAGAAATCTGTGAGAGTGATTCATAGAGGGCCCAAACATACAGCTATCGGATCTAACAAGACGTCTCTAGGTGCCACGGAGTCTGAGAAATCACCTATCAAAGATATGTCATATTTGGGACTCATGGCTCTTTAGGGACTACAGCCAGATGGGGTAGCCCGAAAGCATGGGGAGTGTAGGGAACCAGAATGAATAGCGTTCACCAGGCCATTTGGATGTGTAGCTCGAAATCATGGGTAGCATAGGGAACCAAAACAAAGCCTTCAATAGAATTCACCTTGCCACCTAGACGTGTTGGCCCAGATGGTTCGATCCCATGAGCTTCCGTTTGCAAACTATAGCATCTAACACCCATACATTGAGTATAAAAGAACTATTTCATGTGTTTGCAAACAATAGGACAGTGAGAGAACCAAATGGAGATGGAAAAAACTACGAAAGTATTTCATAGTGGGCCCCAACATGGAGCTTTTGGATCCAACGAGACATCTCTTTGTGCCACAGAGTTTGAGAAATCACCCGTCGAAGATATAAGGTGTTTTGGCCTCAGGGCTCTTGAGAGACTACACCCAAATGAGGTATCTTGAAAGCACAGAGAGTGTAGGGAACCAAAAAAAATCCTCTAGTATGGTTCACTAGGTCATTTATACATGTTGGCCGAAATGGTTCGGTCCCACACGCTACCGTTTGCAAACTACAACATCTAGCAGCCTTACACTGACTCAAACTGCACTATTTATTACATTTGCAAATAATAGCACAGCGAGAGAACCGAATGGAGATGAAGAAAACCATGAGAGGATTTCGTAGAGGGCCCTGACATGGAGCTTTTGGATCTAATGAAATGTTTCTAGGTGCCATGAAGTCTAAGAAATCACTTGTCGAACATATGGCATGTTTGGGCCTCATGGCTCTTAAACGACTACGCCCTGACAGGGTAGCCAAAAATCATGGGGGGAGTAGGGAAAAAAAAAATCCTCCACTAGCATTCACCTCACCACCCCAATGTGTTGGCGTAGTTGGTTCGGTCCGATGAGCTTCCGTTTGCAAACTACACCCTCTAGAAACCCTACACTGACTCAAACTGTAATATTTCACGCATTTGCAAAAAATAGGACAGCGAGAGAACTGAATGGAGAGGGAGAAAACTGTGAGATTATTTCATAGTGGGCCTTGATGTGGAACTGTCAAATCTGACAAGACATCTTTAGGTGCCACGGAGTCTGAGAAATCACTCGTCGAAGATATGGCGTGTTATGGCCTCAGGGCTTTTAAGAGACTACACCTAGTTGGGTAGCCTGAAAGCACAAGGAGTATAGGGAACCAAAAAAAAGCCTCCAATAACATTCACCAAGCCATTTAGATATGTTGTCCCATATGGTTGGGTCTCACATGCTACCGTTTACAAACTACAATATCTACCAGCCTTACACTGATTCAGATTACACTATTTCTTGAGTTTGCAAACATTAGCAAAACAAGGGAACCAGATGAAGTCGCAGAAAACTAAGAGAGGGTTTTATAGAGGGTGTCAACGTGTAACTATTGCATCTAACGTGACATCTCTAGGTGCCACGGAGTCTGATAAATCACCCGTCGAAGATATGGCGTGTTTTGTCCTCAGGGCTCTTAGGCGACTACGCTCGGATGGCGTAGCCTGAAAGCACGGGGAGCATAGGGAACCAAAAATAATATATCAATAGCATTCACCTAGCCACCCCAATGTGTTGGCATAGTTGGTTTGGTCTCATGAGCTTCTGTTTACAAACTACACCCTCTAGCAGCCCTATATTGACTCAAACTGCACTATTTCAAGAGTTTGCAAACAGTAGGACAGTGAGAGAACTGTCTGGAGACAGAATAAACCATGAGAGGATTTCATAGTGGGCCCTAACATGGAGCTTTTTAATCTAACGACATGTCTCTAGGTGCCAAGGAGTCTGAGAAATCACCCGTCGAAGATATGGTGTGTTTGGGCCTCATGGCTCTTAAGCGACTATGCCTGGACGGGGTACCCCGAAAGCACGGGGAGCATAGGGAACCAAATAGAATGCTCCACTAGTGTTCACCAAGTAATTTAGATGTGTTGGTCTAGACAGTTCAGTCTCACACGCTACCGTTTAGAAACTACAACATCTAGCAACCTTGCATTGATTGAGACTGCACTATTTCTCGCGTTTGTAAACAATAGCACAATGAGAGAATCAGATGGAGATAGAGAAAACCATGAAAGAATTTTGTAGAGAGCCCCAATTTGGATCTTTTGGATCTAACGAGACATCTCTAGGTGCCACAGAGTCTAAGAAATCACCTGTTGAAGATATGGTATGTTTGGGCCTCAAGGCTTTTAAGTGACTATGCCTAAACGGGGTACCCCGAAAGCACGAGAAGCATAGGGAACCAAAAAAAATCATCCAATAGCATTTACCTAGCTAACCCAATGTGTTGGCATATTTGATTGGGTCCCATGAACTTTTGTTTGCAAACTACACCCTCTGGAAGCCCTACACCGACTCAAGCTGCACTATTCCGCGTGTTTGTAAACAATAGGACAGCGAGAGAACTAGACGAAGAAGGAAAAAACCGTGATTGGATTTCATAGTGGGCCCTAATGTGGAGCTGTCAGATCTAATGAAACGTCTATAGGTTTCACGGAGTTCGAGAAATCACCTGTCAAAGATATGGCGTGTTTGGGCCTCAGGGCTCTTAAGCGATTATGCCCAGACGGGGTACGTTGAAAGCACGGGAGCATAGGGAACCAAAACGAATACTCCACTAGTGTTTGGTTTGGTCCCACACACTACCATTTGTAAACTACAACATCTAGCAACCTTACACTGACTGAGACTACACTATTTCTCGTGTTTACAATTAATAGCACAACCAGAGAACCGGATGGAAATGGAGAAAACCGGGAGAGGATTTCGTATAGGGCCCTGCCATGGAGCTATCAGATTTGATGAGATGTCTCTAGGTGCCATGGAGTCTGAGAAATCACCCATCGAAGATATGGCGTGTTTGGGCCTCAGGGCTCTTAAGTGAATACGCCTGGACGGGGTACCCTAAAATTACGGGGAGCGTAAAGAACCAAAACGAAGTCTCCACTAGCGTTCACCTTGCTACCCCAATGTGTTGGTGTAGTTCGTTTGGTCCCATGAGCTACTGTTTGCAAACTACACCCTATGGAAGCCCTACACTGACTCAAACTATACTATTTCTCTTATTTGAAAACAATAGTAGAACGAGAGAACCGGATGAAGATGGAGAAAACTGCGAGAGGTTTTTATAGAGGGCTTCAATGTGGAGCTCTCAGATGTGATGAGAAATCTCTAGGTTCCATGGAGTTTGAGAAATCACTAGGTTCCATGTGATTAGGCATCAGGGCTCTTAAACGACTATGCTGAATTATCAATACTTCATTGCAGTTTTTCTTACCAGTATGCTACTTTTGGAACTACCTAGTTTGATTTGTGAAGTTGAAGCAGCTGGGATTAATAAAAATAATCAACTTGCCATATTCTCCTTAAGATTATCCATGATTCTATCGACAACATCACATAGATCTTCCATTCTAGTTAAGTTGTGATCCTTCCACGCTTCCCATTTTTCCTTTTCTTCCTCTCGCATCTTCTCTTTAAGTTCTTCCAGATGTTTTTAGGTAATCAAATTGACTCTTTATGAATTTTTAGGAGGCATTTCTTCTGGAATCATAGTGACATATTCACCTAAATTTTTTTCTTCATGATGATCATTTTCATCTAAAGTTGAAGACTGAATATTTATATGGCCTTCGGCTTCTTTTTGGGAACAAACAACCTTTTGTAATGTCCAAAAAAATTTAGGCTCTTGAATCTCTATTTGATTAAAGATATTCGTTCTTTCAAAATTAATAGTTGGAACATTAGTGGTCTCCCAAACAAAACTAAGTTCATAGTCTACATAGTTTCATCCTATATCAAAATCATTGGACATTGGTAGTTCCCTACGCTCCCCATTCTTTCAGGCTACCTCGTTCGGGCGTAGTCGCTTAAGAGCCCTAAGGCCATTTCACGCCATATCTTGGACGTGTGATTTCTCAGACTTTGTGGCACCTAGAGACCTCTGGTCAGGTCTGAAAGCTCCATATTGGGGCCCTCTACAAAACCCTCTCATGGCTTTCTCCATCTCCATCTGGCTCTCTCGCTATGCTATTGTTTACAAATGCGCGAAATAGTGCAATTTGAGTCAATGTAGGGACGTTAGAGGTTGTAGTTTACAAACGGAATGTCATGGGGCTGAACCAACTATGCCAACATATCAGGGTGGCCTAGTGAACACTAGTGGAGCATTTTTTTGTGCTCCCTATGCTCCCCGTGCTTTCTAGCTACCTCGTTCTGATGTAGTCGCTTAATAGCCCTGGGGTCCAATCACGCCATATCTTCAATGGGTGATTGCTCAAAATCTGTCACACCTAGAGACATCTCATCAAATCTGAGAGCTCCATGTTGATGTCCTCTACAAAATAATCTCATGGTTTTCTCCATCTCCACCCGGTTCTCTCGCTGTCCTATTGTTTCTAAACGCGTGAAATAGTGCAGTCTGAGTCAGTGTAGGGATGCCAGAGGGTGTAGTTTGCAAACAAAATCTTGTTGGAATGAACCAACTACACCAAAATGTTAGGGTGGACTTGTGAACAATATTAGAGCATTCATTTTGGCTCCCTACGCTCCCCATGCTTTCGGGCTACATCGTTCGGGCGTAGTTGCTTAAGAGCCCTAGGGCCCAATCACGCCATATTTTTGACGGGTGATTTCTTAGACTCCATGGCACCTAGAGACATCTCATTAGATCTAAGAGCTCTTAGTTGAAGCTCTTTATGAAATCCTCTAGAATTTTTATCCATCTCCATCTGTTTCTCTTGTTGTGCTATTGTTTGCAAACGCGTGAAATAGTGCAGTCTGAGTCAATGTAGGGTTGCTAGAGGCTGTAGTTTGCAAATAGAAGTTTGTGGGACCAAACCAACTATTTCAAAACTTTAGTGTGGCCTGGTGAATGATATTAGACCATTTGTTTTGGCTCCCTATGCTCCGCGCTCTTTCGGGCTACCTCATTCGGGCATAGTCACTTAAGAGCCCTAAGGCCCAATCACTCCATATCTTTGACGAGTGATTTCTCAGACTTCGTGGCAACTAGAGATGTCTCATTAGATCCAAAATATCCACAGTGGGTACCCCTTCTAAATTCTTTCGTGGTTTTCTCTGTCTCCATTTGGTTCTCTCGCTGTGCTATTGTTTGCAAATGCATGAAATAGTGGAGTCTGAGTCAGTGCAGGGCTGTTAGAGGTTGTAGTTTGCAAATAAAATCTCATGGGACTGAACCAAATATGCCAACACATCGGGGTGGCCTAGTGAATGCTATTGGAGCATTTAGTTTGGTTCCCTACGCTCCTTGTGCTTTTGGGGTAACCTGTCCGGGCATAGTCACTTAAGAGCCCTAAGGCCCAATCACGCCATGTCTTTGATGGCTGATTTCTCAGACTCCATGGTACCCAGAGAAATATTGTTAGATCCAAAATATCCATGTTAGGGCCCTCTACAAAATCCTCTTGTAGGTGTCTCCACTTCCATCCGGTTCTCTCACTGTGTTATTGTTTGTGAACGTGAGAAATAGTGCAGTTTGAGTCAATGTAAGACTGTTAGATGTTGTAGTTTGCAAATGGTAGCATGTGGGACCAAACCATCTAGGAAAACACATGCAAATGGCCTAGTGAACACTAGTGTAGCATTCATTTTTATTCCCTATGCTCCCCGTGCTTTCAGGCTACCCCGTCCGGGCATAGTCGCTTAAGATCCCTGAGGCACAAACACGCCATATCTTCGATGGGTGATTTCGTGGACTCCATGGAAACTAGAGACATATCATTAGATCCGATAGCTACAAATTGGGGCCCTCTATGAAAGCATCTCGTGGTTTTCTCTATTTCCATCTGGTTCATTCCTTGTGTTATTGTTTGCAAACACGAGAAATAGTGCAGTCTCAATTAGTGTAAGGCTGTTAAATGATGTAGTTTGCAAATGGTAGCATGTGGGACTAAACCGTCTTGGCCAAAATGTTCAAATGGACTAGTGAACACTAGTGGAGCATTATTTTTGGTTTCCTACGCTCCCTGTGCTTTTGGGCTACCCCGTTCGAGAGTAGTCCCTTGAGATCCCTGAGGCCCAAACACGCCATATCTTCGACGGGTGATTTCTCAGATTCCATGGCACCTAGATACGTCTCATAAAATTTAAAAGCTCCACATCATGGACCATTAAAAAATATTCTTGTGGTTTTTTCTATCTCCATCTGGTTCTCTCGTTGTCCTATTGTTTGCAAATTTGTGAAATAGTGCAGTTTGAGCCAGTGTAGGGTTGCCAGAAGGTGTAGTTTGCAAACGGAAGCTCATGGGACCAAACAGACTACGCCAACACATTGGGGTGGCTAGGTGGACACTAGTGGAGGATTTTTTTTGGTTCATTATGCTCCCCATGCTTTCGGGCTACCTCGTCTGGGCGTAGTCCCTTAAGAGCCATGAGGCCCAAACACACCATATCTTCGACGGGTGATTTCTCAGACTCTGTGGCACCTAGAGATGTCTCATAAGATCTGATAGCTCCATGTCAAGGTCCAATACAAAATCCTCTCATGGTTATTTCTGTATTGATCTGGTTCTCTTGCTGTCCTATTGTTTGCAAACAAGTGGAATAGTGCAGTTTAAGTCAGTGTAGGGTTACCAAAGGGTGTAGTTTGCAAATGGAAGCTCATGGGAATGAACCAAATATGTCAACATGTTAGGGTGTCTAGGTGAATGCTATTAGAGGCTTAGTTTTGGTTCCCTAAACTCCCCGTGCTTTCGGGCTACCCCGTCCGGGTGTAGTCACTTAAGATCCCTGAGGCTCAAACACACCATATCTTCAACAGGTTATTTCTCAGACTCCATGGCACCTAGATATGTCTTGTCAGATCTAAAAGCTCCATGTTGAGGCCCTCTACAAAAACATCTCTTGGTTTTCTCCATCTCCATCCAGTTCTCTCGCTGTGCTATTGTTTGTAAACGTGAGAAATAGTGCAGTCTGAGTCAATGTAAGGCTGTTAATGTTGTAGTTTTGAAATGGTAGCATGTGGGACTAAATCATCTAGGAAAACACATCTAAATGGTTTGATAAATGCTACTAGAGGATTTATTTTTGTTCCCTACGCCCCCCGTGCTTTCGGGCTACCTCGTTTGGGCATAGTCTCTTAAGAGCACTGAGACCAAAACACCTTATATATTCGACGGGTGATTTCTTGGACTCCGTGGCACCTAGAGATGTCTTGTTAGATATGAGAGCTCCATGTCAGGGCACACTATGAAATAATCTCATGGTTACTTTCTTATCCATCTGGTTCTCTTGCTATCCTATTATTTGCAAACACATAAAATAGTGCAGTCTGAGTTAGTGTAGGGCTGTCAGACGTTGTAGTTTACAAACGGTAGCTCATGGGACCAAAACATCTAGGTCAAAATTTCAAAATGGCCTGGTGAATACTAGTATAAAATTTTTTTTGGTTCCCTACACTCCCTGTGTTTTTGGGCTACCCTGTCCGAGTGTAGTCACTTAAAATCCCTGAGGCCCAATCACGCCATATCTTCGACGGGTGATTGCACATAATCCGTGGCACCTAGAGACATCGTTTCAGATATGAAAGCTCCACGTTGGGGCCCACTATGAAATCCTTTTGCGGTTTTCTCCATCTCTATTCAGACTGAGTTAGTGTAAGGTTGTCCATTGCCAATCACCTGAATAATATAGGTGGTTCATAGAATATAGGTGGTGAAATGAGAATTTTAATAAGATCTTTTTACAATATAGGTGGTGAAATGAGAATTTCTGTTTTTCATTCCTTTCTAAAATTTAATTTTTCTTAGCTTCACTTGGCTTTGAGAATAATAAATTTTCTACTGACAGTGCCAACCACGTTAAGGTGGAAGCTTTTTTGGCACCACTAACCTACATAAATGTGTTAGTAAGCAATTAAATAAAATTTTAAATCATACAAAAGTTAAACAAAATCATTTAAGTAAATATTCACATTCAATTCATGAATAATA
Source organism: Taxus chinensis (assembly GCA_019776745.2). Lineage (NCBI taxonomy): Eukaryota > Viridiplantae > Streptophyta > Pinopsida > Cupressales > Taxaceae > Taxus > Taxus chinensis. The sequence continues at coordinate 160,729,618 of CM034151.1, read as the reverse complement.
TACCTTTGCAAATTCAATCCAATGAACCACAAGGATCAACTCTATTCTTGACAGTAGTAAGAATTGCTTCATGATCTGATTAACGAACCTTCCACAGGTTTTTGTTTGATGGCCGACCTTGATATTTGATCAATTTAATATTTTTTGTAAGGACCAAATGTGAATAGTGAAGTATCTTCTAATGTACTTCATAGTCTTCAAATAACCAAATGTTTGATTTTTTGATAGGATATTGTCGAAGCCAAGTTCCAGTGAATACCATTGATCCAGTGGGATACTCAAGGTCTTCACCATCAATGACTGTGGAAGTTAATTTTTTCCCCCTTTACACAACGAGATAAGTAGTCTGTTCCCTCTTTGTTAAATCCCATCGTAATAACTGCAAAAACGTGCCCTATGTATCAATAATTAAAATTGTTCAGTCAATTTAAAAACACATTAAGAGTTGACCATTTCATAATTTACCTTTGCAAATTCAATCCAATGAACCACAAGGATCAACTCTATTCTTGACAGTAGTAAGAATTGCTTCATGATCTGATTAACGAACCTTCCACAGATTTTTGTTTGATGGCCGACCTTGATATTTGATCAATTTAATATTTGTTGTAAGGACCAAATGTGAATAGTGAAGTATCTTCTAATGTACTTCATAGTCTTCAAATAACCAAATGTTTGATTTTTTGATAGGATATTGTCGAAGCCAAGTTCCAGTGAATACCATTGATCCAGTGGGATACTCAAGGTCTTCACCATCAATGACTGTGGAAGTTAATTTTTTCCCCCTTTACACAATGAGATAAGTAGACTGTTCCCTCTTTGTTAAATCCCATCGTAATAACTGCAAAAACGTGCCCTATGTATCAATAATTAAAATTGTTCAGTCAATTTAAAAACACATTAAGAGTTGACCATTTCATAATTTATAAATGTACCTTATTGCACTAAATCAGAGAATTGGTCAAAGTCAGGTGATGTTGTCATTTGATCTGAAGACCCTACAAGTTGTAATGCTCATGGAACTTGATGTGTGTCGAGTGGAATTAGAGGTCTACAAGTCCATTCATCCACCCACTATTGTGAATCACATTCATTCCATGAAAAATCAATGCATGATATACAAAAACATGTCATGCACCTAGTATAAATAGTCCAAGCATTTGCATTTGAACTACGGAATGAGTGCATATCACTTGATCCTACAACTGTCATACAATCTTCAAAGTGTGTCAGATGTTGTTGCTCTATCAACCAAAAATATCTACGAACCATTGATCTCTCTGGATATTCATGACCCATATTCTTAACACACCAATCAACAATGTTTTTTGCATCTGTAAATTTAGAACCATTCTTGAACTTTAACTCTTCTCTTGTAAGTGCTCTTTTCACACATCCTCCTGCACCATCATGCTCTCCTTTCCATACCCTGCCTCAGTAAAATTGTAGATATGTTGTACATTTGTTTCTTTTTGCTTCTTTCTTAGCCAATAAAACATCTGTGCATTCTTGAATTGTGATGTGCAGTTTTCTGACCAAATGTAATGTTGATTGAAAATAATGTTCCTCTCATTCAAGTTCGCATAAAACACCTAGAAACACCCTTGTACATATTCTGTAGAATGTGTTCGATCATCACTGATGTATAAATGATACTCTCTTAATATTTTTTGATCTTTCTCAGTGCTTTCAGGAGAGTCCATGAATGTTATATGCATGGAAATAGAAATTTGCATTGAGTTATAATATTTAGACTGAACCTCCATTTGTGGTTGTAATGTGTAATTCTCTGCGAAGTCAATTACTGAAACAATAGTACTAAGAGGGAATGTGTCCTTAATTAACTTGAATTATTCATCCAACCATTGAGCTCTATGTGTGTGCCTTGCATACTCATAAAAAATTTCCTCTCTGAATTTGACCATATATTCTAATACAGGTAATTGTTTTGTAATAAGGTCACACCTCTTAGATTTTTTTCCATCTTTTAATTGATATGCCACCAATTTATATTTTGTGAAATCAACCAATTCTTTTCCTATTGAATATGTACTCTCCTCGTGGATTCAAATTTTCAAATTTGGTAAGCCACTGCATACATTGCACATTCCATTTAAACATGCTTTGTTATAAAAAAAATTATCTTGTTGTTTTTTCACAAAATATTGTCGGAATAAATTCCCTTGAATATTTTTGTGGGACATTTATTCCACACTCCTGAAACATGATATCAGTATGCAAAACACGATGTATTTGACAAAAAACATCATAATGCATTAAAAATTCAACACGATGCCTGCAACAAAAAGTGATACGTGAGTGATTGATTTTCACATAAAAGGGTTTTCTCATTTCAAAGAATCTTTCCAAGCTAATGTTAATTTTTGGATTTTCATTTTTAAACTTAGAGAACAATTCTGTTTGAGTCATATCTAAGAAATGTTTTGCACATAATTCATGATTACGAGAACCTATTCTTCTTTTTATTGTATCTCTTCTATTCAGTGACACCCTTGTGTTATCATTCCAAAATTTTACAATTAATTCTTTTATAATATCAGATGTATTCTTGTCTTTTCATGGAAGTCCACTAGAGAAATCCCAATAGTCATTGTTATTGAATAACTCAAGATGTTTACATCTCTCTATTGCTATCATTAGTGTTTCTCTATTTAGATTCAAAGAACTACTTGTTTTTCTAATCAATTGTTTATTAATTGTTTTATCACTCACTATACAATTAGTTAGTGCACGTCATGTAGCATTACTATCTTTGGTGCGTCTTTTGCCACCTATAGTTTGGTATGCTTTATATATGTTTTCAACAATTGATGCATTTTGGTCAACAACATTAGATGTTCTTAACCATAGGGTCTTCATTATAGCTCTCATCTTAATTAATTTCATCAACTGAAACAATAATGACATCTTTTGAGTGTGTCATTTAAATTATTAAAGTAATATCCCAATTCCACTAGCTTTTCTTCTCGCATTTCTTTCAGACATTTTGTTAGCATGGTTTTCTATAATATTTCATCAATTCAATTAAGTGAATAGTTTTATTTGTGTAAATGGAAGGAGGGTTTCTTAAAGGTGAAGATTCAGGTACAAGGTTACTTTCCTTATTCATTGTTTTCATACAATTTGGGGTTACATTTGGATTCTCAAGTAAGGGTTCAACAATTGGATTCAATCATTTCTTCATCCATACCAACTTATCATTCAATTTAATATTAGTATTCATTGCAAAATCATTATTCTCTACATTTTCATTATGTATTTCATCCCAATTTTCTAAATATTAGCTACATCTGATATACGTGATGTACCTTAACCCTGCTCAATTTTCTTCTGCCTTCTCTTCAATTCTTTATTCCTTCTCTTTCCATTTCTCTGGTGTGTTTATTCTTTGACGTTCCTCTTGTCCTTGATTGACGTTTGTTTGGCCCATGAGTAAAATAATCAACTATGGGGTAGGGATCACAAATGAAATTACTAAAACTTCATGCAAGAATGTAGAGAATCTTTCAAAACAAGACTTTTTTCAAATTCCGGTGAAAGAGACAAAAAGAAAGGGAAGTTGGGGGGGGCCACAATATATAAACATATAAAAACTTCATACTCTTTTCCCTGTTTTCTCTTTTCCTCCCAAGCCAGGCCTTCAAGGCTTGGATACCGTTTGATTCCCAATCCTTATGCCATGACCTGCACAAACCCAACAAACAACGAGTTTTACAAGAAATGGTAAAAATGACACTTCCAACCATTGGAATAAATCAAATTAAAAAATTGACTTCATTTTACTAAGTATACCACGACGTAGAGAAGATTCTCTTCTTTCTAAAATATAATTTCTAAATTTTCTGACTAATATAAGGTTTCATATTATCTTTTCTAACTAGGCCTTTCTATAGCTATTTTTTTTGAAGTGTACCTAGGTTTTTTACTCTATGGTTGGATATTTTTTTGGGTGTTCTCGAATTAAAAAAATTATACTAGCCCAAACTAGGCATATTTCTATACATATTAAATTTTTTTTCTAATTTTTGATATTTTTTAAGGTAGTTAGGGAGGGCATGGTTAGAGCTCCATTGGTTTTCAAAACATAAAATTTTTGTACTAGAAAAATCATAAATAAAAAAATATTCGTTAATAAATCTAAAAAAAAAATGGAGGTCCAAACTAGATGCCTCCGATCTATCTTTCTTTCTACAAAGGTTTTAAAAAATACACCTGGTTCCTCAAAAAATGGTTGGGGCATGAAAGTCACTCTATGATGTTTTTTAACAAAAATAGGAGCATCTGTGGTATTTAGTTTTTGATCCCACTTCACTTATCCGTTTTTCATAACATTTTTTGTATCTTAAAAACTAGACTCAAAATTATATGGATTCATTATTTTCTACAACTCCCATCTTCCAAGTTGAGTGTAACTATTTTGAAAAACGCCATACAATTTGAAAAGTTTTTTTTTCAAAAATGCAGTCGCTTAAGACCCCCCTTTTTGGCCACCC
>CM034151.1:160714560-160724604 GCA_019776745.2 Taxus chinensis | reverse complement strand
CATTTTTTTCCCAGCAAATACTCCCAATACCCGCAATAGACTTAAGAGATAGTACGTATACCCTGCAAAGAAGAGACGGCAAGAATAGGCATAAAGTGCAAAGGATAGATAAAATGTATCACAAAACAAATTTTTATTGCTCGATGAATTCACACATTACATATTTAGTGGGAAAGAGGAAATAAAACTCCATTATTGAAAAAAGAGAGGAGGATTAAGCTCCAAATTCAACCTTAGTGGAGAATAAAGAGAGAGGGGGGAAAGAGAGAAAACTGACTAACTCTTCTTACAAATGAGCCCAAGATTACAATTTATAGAATTGAGAAGGGGAGAGAGAATTGCAATCCTAGAATTTTCATTTCCACCACTTGAAAATTTTCGTAAATGAGTGAAAATGATGGTATGTTTCTTGAAAAAGGATCCCCATGCTGTCCCATGTGCTACAGTAGAAAAAGAATGATGACAATGCCTCTTAATTGCACTCCCAACTACCAATTAAGACACTATTCCTAACCTTGTCCATTTTCCTCAAAATTCTCTATCAAATACACATAAAACTAAATATTTCTCAATTTGTTTCCATTGGGCTTGGATCCATGATTCTAATGAGACCAATTTTGCATGATTTCATTGAGAAATGCACGAGATATGGTATTCTGAGTTATGCACGTTTGAATTTCAGGGGTCGGGTGTTTCACCTATTTTATGCACGCGAGTCCTATGTGCCACTCGGTCCAATTATCTCCTTCATACCCACATCTAGTTTGCTGCAAACATTTTTGTTTTGCAGGGAACTCACATCCACGTGGTACTTGGGTCGTTCGGGCCAAAAACTTTCACCTTGCTCGCACCTTATAGACTTGCGGTCATTTAGAAATTTTCACGTACTCATGTCCCAACCTTCCTGGGACATTTGGGCCATCAAAATCTACCTTATACTTCATTGACCGTGCTAGGCAGACCGTTGATTGCCAATTTATCCACGCTAGACTCTAACTCTGTTGTGCGGAGATTTCAGGTTTGCGGGAAACTCATGTCCTCACAACAATTGGACCTTATGGGCCTCCTTTCTCCACGTCACTTGACTCGGACTCTTTTTTCCTCATGCGTCCACTTTTGACCAGACAAGTTGGGCTACTCTAACTCACTTCGGTTACAACACGGGCCTCTAACCTCTTTCGCACCCGTATATCCTTCTCTACTCTATGTTGAAGAAACCTCGAGGTTCTTCGATGCCCACCTTTTCCACATTACACTCTTACGGGAATTTAACCTTTTGTATACACAAATGGCCCAAGTGTGACTCAGGACTTCCAACTCCGCATTTTCTGTGACTTACTACATTGAGTTCGGTAGTTTTGTGCACGAGTGTCCCAAATTTTTCAAGCCAGTTGGGCATCCACATTGGTCTTACCTGGGCCGAGCAACTCTAATGAATCGTCACATTGGTCGAGACTTCACTGATGCTTCCATTCATTGGTTCACTGTTCAAATGTTTGATGTGAACTTAACTCCCCGTGTTTTTAGGCCCCTTTATGACCTTGACCAAGCTCACAATGCCTTGGTTTATTTTGTTTATAGCATGGGATTGGTGATGAACTCAATTTAGAGCTCGATGTAACACCCACAAAATTTACTTGCATGAAACTCAAGAACAACCAAGGACAGGCTAGAAAAATTATGGAATAATGTTTTTTCATGAAATGTGCCCACAAAAGTTTTGAAAACAAAAGTTGTCGCATTAATGTTTCTAAGTCAGTTATATTTAATAATAAAAATTTTCCCATTATAACAAAACATTAAAACCACATTATATCTTAATGAACTTCATTAGACCAAGCATGGTTAATTTATCCCTAAGATTTATTTTAATAAACAATTTAATTCCATTGTAGTTAAATATACCACAATTAAAGTTGAAGGGTAAAGGGGCCAATATAACTAAATGCTAAAGCTATGTAATCCCACAAGGTTAAAACAATTAACAAGGTCCACATTTGACATGGGATTTAGAATATTAAACATACCCTTGCCCCATAAAGCGGCTCCTTAAAAAGTTAACCCGTGTATTTGAAGTTTAAACATTTAAATTTAAATTGAAAATCCACTCACCCAATCCCCACCTGCTTTTTGTAGGGATGAATCTCATCCTTTGGATGGATTTATAAAGGACCCTTAGATGAGAGAAAAGACAACTAACCCTAAAGTATGCTTAAGAAAACTACTTTCTCTCTTTCTTTTGTCTTATAAATTCTCTTTGATTTTGTAGGTTGTTGGAGGAGAATGTGAAGCCATTAGAGGCCCTCTTAAGATTTTAGGGAGGCGTATATGCTCCATTATTTCATTATTTATTTATACCCTCATTTAGGGTTTTAAATGTATTTATATATTTTATTTAGCTCATTTTTCTTTGATTTTTCCAAATAGGCTTATGATTTTTGCCCATTTTATTGATATAGTTAAGATTTGATAAGTGTTTCCATTTAGGTATGGTGAACACACACACACACACACACACACACACACACACAGAGAGAGAGAGAGAGACACACACACACACACACACACACACACACACACACGTACATGCATTTGCATACATAAATATATATGTGTGTGTATATATATGTATGTACATTTTTTTTCTTTTATTTATTAACAATTATTTCGTGGGTTAAGAGAACCCGAAGTATCACCTCATCCAAAATTTATTTCATAGTTTTTTATGATTTATTTATTTTTCATTCACAATGTAGTAAGGTATCAATAATAACAGAGTCTCATTCATTGTAGATGTCATTTTTTAGTATAGAGTATTTGTAGACCCAAAATACTTAATTATATGTGTAACTCACTAAAGGATTCAATAATCTTTTGGTTACTTAAGTTTCTAAGGGTTAGGTGTCAAATTAAAAATATCCCAAATTCTTTTAATAAGTCACAAGATCAAAAGTATCCTATATATTACTTTACTTTAAAATATTTAACTCCATAAAACATAATGGTAATGCAAGAGATGAAGTAGATTAAACAGCAACACACTTGGACCCATATCATAGTATTCTCTTTTAGAAAAGGGGAACACATCCATGATTGAATGCAAGGTCACTATTATCACTAAATCACATCACCCTCCTATTTGCACAAGTTTGTGTGGTTGAGCTCATGGTATGACTGGGTAACATGGGTACTATCTCCAAGTTGTGAGACTTGTTACCTGATATAGACCTCCACAGAAAATATTTCTTACTCCTAAACTACCTACCACAATCTACTCTAATGCAGACAAGACTATCTTATCCTAATCTAAATTTCCAAGGGACAAGGGAGAGAGAGTGTACGAAAAAAAATCCTACACTAAAGTGGTGATACACCAGAAAAGGAGGTTATTAGCTAAGAATCCAATTTCATGAAATGGAGAGAGGTGAGCAATGGAGAGGGTGAACAAGATGCACCATAAACTAGAGATAGATTCAGATAGAACACCATTTGTTTCCCATCAAAAACATCTCCCAATACCCGTAATAGACATTAACAGATATGTACAGTATACCCTGTAAAGAATACAGGCAAGAATAGGCAATAAAACATGCAAAGGATAGATAAAATGTATCACAAAACAAATTTTTATTGCTTCGTTGAATTAACACATTACATATTTTGTGGGAAAGATGAAATAAAACTCCATTACCGAACAAAGAGAGGAGGATTAAGCTCCAAATTCAACCTTAGTGGAGAATAAAGAGAGAGGGGGGAAAGAGAGGAAAATGACTAACTCTTCTTATAAATGAGCCCAAGATTACAATTTATAGAATGGAGAAGGGGAGAGAGAATTGCAATCCTAGAGTTTTCACTTCCACCACTTGAAAATTTTCGTAAATGAGTGAAAATGATGGTATGTTTCTTGAAAAAGGATCCCCATGCTGTCCCATGGGCTGCAGTAGAGAAAGAATGATGACAATGCCTCTTAATTGCACTCCCAACTACCAATTAAGACACTATTCCTAACCTTGTCCATTTTCCTCAAAATTCTCTATAGAATACACATAAAACTAAGTATTTCTCAATTTGTTTCCATTGGGATTGGATCCATGATTGTAATGAGACCAATTTTGCATGATTTCATTTAGAAATGCACGAGATATGGTATTCTAAGCGTGAGCAACTATTTTGAGTTTGCCAGGGATTTTTGGCATTTTACGGGAATGGGCATTTAATTTTTTAGAGATGGATATTTTTCTTTTATTTTTACCTTTATAAACAAATTAAAAATTAAAAAAATCCAATTTTGGCATAGAGGATGTCGTGTCCTTTATGAAAAGTCCAATTTTGTGAAAATCAGAGTTTTGGGTCAAAAGTTATGCACGTTTGAACTTTAGGGGTTGGGTGTTCCATTTTCCCTTTGCATTGTGGGTGTTTCACCTATTTTATGCACGCGAATCCTATGGCCCACTTGGTCCAATTATCTCCGTCACACCCACATCTAGTTTACTACGAACATTTTTGTTTTGTAGGGAACCCACTTCCACGTGGTACTTGGTTCGTTCGGGAAAAAACCTTTCACCTTGCTTGTACCTTATAGACTTGCTGTCATTTAGAAATTTTCACGTACTCATGTCCCAACCTTCCTGGGACATTTGGGAAATCAAAATCTACCTTATCCTTCATTGACCGTGCTATGTGGACCATTGATCACCACTTTACCCACGCTAGACTCTAACTCCTTTGTTGTGCGGAGATTTCAGGTTTGCGGGAAACTCATGTCCTCACAACAATTGGACCTTATGGGCTTCCTTTCTCCACGTCACCTGACTCGGACTCTTTTTTCCTCACGCGTCCACTATTGACTAGACCAGTTGGGCTACTCTAACCCGCTTTGGTTGCAACACGGGACTCTAACCTCTTTCGTACCCATATATCCTTCTCTGCTCTACGTTGACAAAATATTGAGGTTCTTCAACACCCACCTTTTCCACATTGCACTCCTATGGGAATTTAACCTTTTGTATACACAAATGGCCCAACTGTGACTTGAGCCTTCCAACTCCGCATTTTCTGCAACTTACTACATTGAGTTCGGTATTTTTGTGTACGAGTGTCCCAACTTTGTCGAGCCACTTGGGCATCCACATTGGTCTTACCTGGGCCAAGAAAATATAATGAATCGTCACATTGGTTGAGAATTCACTGATGCTTCCATTCATTGGTTCACTTTTCAAATGTTTGATGTGAACTTAACTCCCCGTGTTTTTAGGCCCCTGTATGACCTTGACCAAGCTCACAATGCCTTGGTTTATTTTATTTACAGCATGGGATTGGTGATGAACTCAATTTAGAGCTCAATGTAACGCCCACAAAATTTACCCGCATGAAACTCAAGAACAACCTAGGATAGGCTAGAAAAATTATGGAATAATCTTTTTTAAGAAACGTGCCCACAAAAGTTTTGAAAACAAAAGTTGTCGCATTAATGTTTCTAAGTTAGTTTTATTTAATAATAAAAAATTTCCCATTATAAAAATACATTAAAACCACATTATATCTTAATGAACTTCATTAGACCAAGCATGGTTAATTTATCCCTAAGTTTTATTTTAATAAACAATTTAATTCCATTATAGTTAAATATACCACAATTAAAGTTCAAGGGTAAAGGGGCCAATATAATTAAATGATAAAGCTATGTAATCCCACAAGGTTAAAAAAATTAACAAGGTCCACATTTGACATGGGGTTAGAATATTAAACATACCCTTGCCCCATAGAGTGGCTCCTTAAAAAGTTAACCCATGTATTTGAAATTTAAACATTTAAATTTAAATTCAAAATCCACTCACCCAATCCCCACCTACTTTTTGTAGGGCTGAATCTCATCCTTTGGATGGATTTATAAAGGAACCTTAGATGAGAGAAAAGACAACTAACCCTAAAGTATGCTTAAGAAAACTACTTTCTCTCTTTCTTTTGGCTTATAAATTCTCTTTGATTTTGAAGGTTGTTGGAAGAGAATGGGAAGCCATTAGAGGCCCTCTTAAGATTTCAGGAAGGCGTATATGCTCCATTATTTTCTTATTTGTTTATACCCTCATTTAGGGTTTTAAATGTATTTATATATTTTATTTAGCTCATTTTTCTTTGATTTTTCCAAATGGGCTTATGATTTTTGCCCATTTTATTGATATAGTTAAGATTTGATAATTTTTTCCATTTAGGTATGGTGAAATCACACAAAAACACACATATGTATATGCATTTGCACACACACACACACACACACACACACACACACACACACACACACACACACACACACATTTTTTTTCTTTTATTTATTAACAAAAAATTCGTCGGTTGAGAGAACCCGAAGTATCACCTCATCCAAAATTTATTTCATAGTTTTTATGATTTATTTATTTTTTGTTCACAATGTAGTAAGGTATCAATAATAACAGAGTCTCATTCATTGTAGATGTCATTTTTTAGTATAAAGTATTTGTAGACCCAAAATACTTAATTATATGTGTAACTCACTAAAGGATTCAATAATCTTTTGGTTACTTAAGTTTCTAAGGGTTGGGTTTCAAATTAAAAAATATCCCAAATTCTTTTAATAAGTCACAAGATCAAAAGTATCCTATATATTACTTTACTTTAAAATATTTAACTCCATAAAACATAATGGTAATGCAAGAGATGAAGTAGATTAAACAGTAACACACTTGAACCCATATCATAGTATTCTCTTTTATAAAAGGGGAACACATCCATGATTGAATGCAAGGTCACTTTTATCACCAAATCACATCATCCTCCGATTTGTACAAATTTGTGTGGTTGAGCTCATGGTGTGACTGGGTAACATGGGTACTATATCCAAGTTGTGAGACTTGTTACCTGATATAGACCTCCAGAGAAAATATTTCTTACTCCTAAACTACCTACCACAATCTACTCTAATGCAGAAAAGACTATATTATCCAAATCTAAATTTTCAAGGGACAAGGGAGAGAGAGTGTACGAAAAAAAATCCTACACTAAAGTGGTGATACACCAGAAAAGGAGGTTATTAGCCAAGAATCCAATTTCATGAAATGGAGAGAGGTGAGCAATGGAGAGGGTGGACAAGATGCACCATAAACTAGAGATAGATTCACACAGAACACCATTTGTTTCCCATCAAAAATATCTTCCAATACTGGCAATAGACATTAAGAGATATGTACAGTATACCCTACAAAGAATAGAGGCAAGAATAGGCAATAAAACATGCAAAGGATAGATAAAATGTATCACAAAACAAATTTTTATTGCTCGATGAATTCACACATTACATATTTAGTGGGAAAGAGGAAATAAAACTCCATTACCAAACAAATAGAGGAGGATTAAGCTTCAAATTCAACCTTAGTGGAGAATAAAGAGAGAGGGGGGAAAGAGAGAAAAATGACTAACTCTTCTTACAAATGAGCCCAAGATTACAATTTATAGAATTGATAATGGGAGAGAGGATTGCAATCCTAGAGTTTTCATTTCCACCACTTGAAAATTTTCGTAAATGAGTGAAAATGATTGTATGTTTCTTGAAAAAGGATCCCCATGCTGTCCCATGTGCTGCAGTAGAGAAAGAATGATGACAATGCCTCTTAATTGCACTCCCAACTACCAATTAAGACACTATTCCTAACCTTGTCAATTTTCCTCAAAATTCTCTATAGAATACACATAAAACTAAGTATTTCTCAGTTTGTTTCCATTGGGCTTGGATCCATGATTCTAATGAGACCAATTTTTCATGATTTCATTGAGAAATGCACGAGATATGGTATTCTGAGTGTGAGCAGCTATTTTGAGTTTGCTAGGGTTTTTTGGCATTTTACGGGAATGGGCATTTAATTTTTTGGAGATGGATATGTTTCTTTCATTTCTACCTTGATACGCCAATTAAAAATAAAAAAAATCCAATTTTTCCGTAGAGGATGTCGTGCCCTTTATGAAAAGTCCAATTTTGTGAAAATCAGAGTTTTGGGTCAAAAGTTATGCACGTTTGAACTTCAGGGGTCGGGTGTTCCATTTTCCCTTTGCATTGCGGGTGTTTCACCTATTTTATGCACGCAAGTCCTATGGGCCACTTGGTCCAATTATCTCCGTCATACCCACATCTAGTTTACTGCGAACATTTTTGTTTTGCAAGGAACTCACGTCCACGTGGTACTTGGGCCGTTCGGGCCAAAAATTTTCCCCTTGCTTGCACCTTATAGACTTGCGGTCATTTAGGAATTTTCATGTACTCATGTCCCAACCTTCCTGGGACATTTGGGCCATCAAAATCTACCTTATCCTTAATTGACCGTGCTAGATAGACCGTTGATTGCCACTTTACCCACGCTAGACTCTAACTCGGACTTTGTTGTGCGGAGATTTCAGGTTTGCGGGAAACTCATGTCCTCACAACAATTGGACCTTATGGGCCTCCTTTCTCCACGTCACCTGACTTGGACTCTTTTTTCCTCACGTGTCCACTATTGACCAGACCAGTCTGGCTACTCTAACCCACTTCGGTTGCAACACGGGCCTCTAACCTCTTTCACACCCGTATATCCTTCTCTGCTCTACGTTGACAAAACCTCGAGGTTCTTCGATGCCCACCTTTTCCACATTATACTCCTACAGGAATTTAACATTTTGTATACACAAATGGCCCAAGTGTGACTCAGGACTTCCAACTCCGCATTTTCTGTGACTTACTACATTGAGTTCGGTAGTTTTGTGCATGAGTGTCCTAACTTTGTCGAGCCACTTGGGCATCCACATTGGTATTACCTGGGTCGAGAAACTCCAATGAATCGTCACATTGGTTGAGACTTCACTGATGCTTCCATTCATTGGTTCACTGTTCAAATGTTTGATGTGAACTTAACTCCCTGTGTTTTTAGGCCCCTGTATGACCTTGACCAAACTCACAATGCCTTGGTTTATGTTTTTTATAGCATGCGATTGGTGATGAAATCAATTTAGAGCTCGATGTAACACCCACAAAATTTACCCGCATGAAACTCAAGAACAACCTAGGACAGGCTAGAAAAATTATGGAATAATGTTTTTTCAGAAATGTGCCCACAAAAGTTTTGAAAACAAAAGTTGTCGCATTAATGTTTCTAAGTCAATTATATTTAATAATAAAATTTTTCCCATTATAAAAAAACATTAAAACCACATTATATCTTAATGAACTTCATTAGACCAAGCATGGTTAATTTATCCCTAAGTTTTATTTTAATAAACAATTTAATTCCATTATAGTTAAATATACCACAATTAAATTTCAAGGGTAAAGGGTCCAATATAACTAAATGCTAAAGCTATGTAATCCCACAAGGTTAAAACAATTAACAAGGTCCACATTTGACATGGGGTTAGAATATTAAACATACCCTTGCCCCATAAAGTGGCTCCTAAAAAAGTTAACCCATGTATTTGAAATTTAAACATTTAAATTTAAATTCAAAAGCCACTCACCCAATCCCCACCTACTTTTTGTAGGGATGAATCTCATCCTTTGGATGGATTTATAAAGGACCCTTAGATGAGAGAAAAGAAAAATAACCCTAAAGTATGCTTATGAAAACTACTTTCTCTCTTTCTTTTGACTTATAAATTCTCTTTGATTTTGCAGGTTGTTGGAGGAGAATGGGAAGCCATTAGAGGCCCTCTTAAGATTTTAGGGAGGCGTATATGCTCCATTATTTTCTTATTTGTTTATACCCTCATTTAGGGTTTTAAATGTATTTATATATTTTATTTATCTCATTTTTCTTTGATTTTTCCAAATGGGCTTATGATTTTCGCCCATTTTATTGATATAGTTAAGATTTGATAAGTGTTTCCATTTAGGTATGGTGAACACACACACACAAACACACATATGTACATGTATTTGCATACATATATATATATATTATATATATATATATAGATATATATATATATATATATTAATATATATATATTAGAGGGATTAAGTCAAGCATTCCTTCATGGTCATGA